>SEYY01016359.1:25000-27905 GCA_009176605.1 Armadillidium nasatum
AATTTTTTTTTTTTTTTTTTTTTATTTAAATGAAAAGTATGTAAATTTAAAAAAAAAAAAAGTAGTTTTAAATATAAAAGAAATGTTAACAAAAATAGAAAGCATATAAACGAGGGATGAAAAAATAGACAACAAAAAAAAAAAAAAAAAAGAAAAGAATGAAAGAAAGATCAAGCAATTAGAAGTGAGAGAGAGAGAATTCTAGGTATTAAGGGTGGGGTTAATTGTTTTTATTTGTAAAGATTCCCAAAAATTTAGCTCTTCGTCATTAGAAGCATTTTGAAGGATAAGAAAAGTTCTGGAGAGATATGGGATGCTTGGTGAGATTAAAGTAAGGTGACCACCACCCGTCCCGATTTTTTTAGAGGGTAAATCGGGACGGATTGTTTGGGAGAATAGTACAAGATTCTTTTATATAAATGATTTGGCCTTTGCTTTTTGCAACTTTTGTTTAAGATTTCCAGATGACAAGAACATAGCAAAATTTTTTCTTATAATTTTTTTTCAAGTCGGCACACTCGTATTTACATACGATGTAAGACCGCAAGCACAATAGTAAATACTTTCTTTCATCTTAAAATAAAATACAAGGGAATACTTCCTTTATAAAGGACAAAAGAAAATTACATTGTGGAAAATGTTTGTGTAATATATATATATATATATATATATATATATATATATATATATATATATATATATATATATATATATATATATATATATATATATATATATATATATATATATATATATATATATATATATATATATATATATATATATATATATTATATTATATATTGATATATATTCTGGCAACATTGAAAATTATTGCAGCTAGATTCATCAGTTTTGGCAATTATGACTTTGTGTATACACGGGTAAATTCTTATACAATGGTGTATATTTTATTTTGTCGCACATAGTCTATGGTCGCACATGAAGTCATGGACCCACTTTAGGCAGATAATTAAGTTTGATTGTTGTATATTTGTAATTATTTCTACTCTACTGAAGCTATAAAAGGAAATTAAATATAAATATATTAAATAAAGCCTAACCGAGGCATTAAGACTATTTTTGTAAAGTAAATCCAGAAACCCATAATTTTTTATACTTTAAAAGGACGGTCTTATAGCTTAAGTAGACGAAGTAATTACAAATCAAAAGTGGCTCACTAGGATCAGAAAATTACCCAATTTTTGCATACTTAAAACTAACTTTGATCAAAACATTTCAAGATCGCTAGTTTTCCATTATTTCTATCTTTTAAAATGACATTGACAATAGAAAATTGTTTATCTGATTTGCAGAAATTTGCATCCATACTTTTGTTGTAGAGTTAACTGACAAACAAAAATAGTTCCATTTGGAGGTTGGAACATGTGGAAATGACACTGGTGCTGAAATTGATGCTGTTACAGAGGATTCTTGTAATGTATACCTGCTACTTTGGGTATATAAACACCGAATTTAATGTTAATAATAAAATTAATTTTAACTTGTCGATAGTACTTAATTCTCTGCCTATATTATAAGGAGTAGGCATATTCAGCGTAGTTGGCTAAAGAATATTTTATAACAGAATTTTTTAGTACTTTAATTTTTTAAATTTTCTAAATTTGATTTTTTACAACTCTTAAATAGTTTTTCTTTATTATAAATTATATTTCCAGTTTATATTTTGAATAACAACATAATGCTAGGTAAGAGATGTAAACTGCATATTAACCAAAGATAGAATGTATTATTATACATAGTTGTTCTTAATTCATAATTTTGAATAACGATAGATTGATACTCCTATATTGATTTTGAGATAATTATTATTTCATGGTAGAAAATCAATATTTTTAAATTAAAAATAAATTAAAAGAAAATCAATTAATGATATATTAATGAAGCCTGCTAGATTCTCCCACCCCCCTCCCTTCCTCCCTCCCTCCCTTGAAATAATGTTTTTTATATTTAATTTGAATTCATAGATATAGTTTAAAAATTTGGTAATTTTTTAGTTTCACTGAGCATTTTACAGTATAGCGAAACTATAAACAGGAAATATGATTTCAAGTTTTTTCGGTAAATTGAATCATGGAAAACAATTTTTTTATTTTAAAAATCTTTTAAAAAAAAAAAAATTAAAACTACGATGGTTTTACAATAGGGTGTACTATCTGACCATGAAAATATTGTATTTAAACTGTCTTTATTTTTGTTTCATTAAAGCAGTACCAGGTTGCTACATCACTGCCAAAGCAAATTTTCAGAAAATTTGGAGATTTATTAACAAAAAAAAAATATTTTCTATACTTAAATTTTTTTTTTTTTTATACATTTTATAGTTTTCCAAAAGAGATTTTTTTAATGTATATATTACATTAAATATTAATATTTTTAGGAGCTGAAAGACCCAGAGTTTGCTAGGTTAAACCTAATCAGTGACTATAGGTACTGTATAAATTTACCCTTCAAATAGAAATTAGATTCAGTTGAATTAGTTTGTTAGTAAAATACTGAAAGAGCAAGGTTAGGCCTATTTACTGGCTGTAGTCATACATTTATCCTTTAAGTTGAGATTAGAGATTAAGTCAAACTAGCTTGTTAGACCCAAGACTTAACTTGAACTGGAAGTATAAATATACGCCTACAGCCTACATATAGGCCTAACCTGGGGAATGCTGGATCTTTCAGTATTTATCTAACAAACTAGTTTGATTTAATCTAACTATGACTTAAAGGTTAAATAATATATATATATATATATATATATATATATATATATATATTATATTATATTATATATATATATATATAATATATATTATATATATATATATATATATTGACATCCACATCCATATAAACAGTTCATGATTATGTAATATCTGTATTTGTAATTATT
>SEYY01016360.1:0-13963 GCA_009176605.1 Armadillidium nasatum
CTTCCTTCCTATATAAGTTGGGAAAATATATGAAGGGAGTGTGTCCCAGACTTTACCAATAGAGTACATGTAAGACTGAGCATAGTGGTTAAGTCTGGGGTAAGAGAGTTGGACAGAGAAAGGATAAGACTGAGTAGAAAATCGAGTTGCACGAGCCCTTCTCAATAGAGGAGGTATGCGAAGAGGGAGTTCAGAAGAGCAGTGTCCGTTGTAATACCGACAGTATTGAGAGAATGACACAACAATTCGTGAGAGCAGGAGAGTTGATAAGACGAAAAGCCCTACACTCCACCTTTTCAAGGCGAGCTGTGAGTGAAGCTTACTCCATACAGGGGCGAACAACACCAATATAGAGCAAGCAACTGGGGTGGTTTGAAAAAATACTGCAGGCGCCTCAGAAAACCTAACCTCTTAGAAGCTTGTTTAGAAAAAGAAGTAATGTGATCATTCCAAGAAAGATCACGAGAAAAAGAAACACCAAGAATATTAAGGAGAGATGAAGGCTTGAATTAAGTGTTTTCAAAGAATATATCATAGTTGTGTGGAAGATTGTGTCGAGTAGAGACATTGAGGAATAGAGTTTTGGTGGCACTAAAAATGACCATGTTTTCTCTGCTCCAATTTGAAATGCGAGATAGATGTGGATACGAGATGAAGTAACAGAGAGAAGGTCATTAATGAAAAACAAAGTGTTGGGGATAGGACAGATCCTTGAGGAACACCACTATTAATAGATTTAAAGGAAGAACGATGGCCATCTACAACAGCTACTATAGAACGACCAGAAAAGAAATTAGAGAGAAGACCACAGAGAGTATAGATTCCAAAAAAGGGAAGTTTTGAAATCAAGGCTTTGTGTCAGACTCTATCGAAAGCTTTCGATATGTCCAGCACGACAGCAAAAAATTCACAGAAATGCTGAAGAGCAAAAGAACCAAGAGTAAGAGAGAAAGGAAAGAAGATCAACACAAGAGCGTTTCTTACGAAACCCATATTGGCGATCAGAGATAAGATTAGAAGAATTGAGATGTTTCCAAATCTTAATGTTAAGATTAGAAGAATTGAGATGTTTCCAAATTTTCCTGTTAAGGAAAGATTCGAAAACTTCAGGTTAAAGAAATGGGACAGTAGTCAGAGGGTTGGGAGAGTTCCCCTTCTTTGGCACAGGCTGAATGAGCGCACGTTTCCAGCAAGAAGGGAAGGTTGAAGTAGAAAGACATAGACAAAATAGTTTGCCAAGGCAGGGCGCAAGCTCAGATGCACAAGTTTTGAAAATCACAGGAGGAATACCATCAGGACCATACATCTTCTTAGTGTTTAGCTCAGAGAGCGCAGAAATGACACTCTCTAGAAGAAATTACAATTTTAGGCATAAATTAGTTTGAGAATATATATATATATATATATATATATATATATATATATATATATATATATATATATATATATATATATATATATATATATATATATATATATATATATATATATATATATATATATATATATATATTGTGGTAAACATTTATAAATTTACCTTTGCCAACTGATTCTGCAAGCGAATAAGTCTCAAATGAACATTTCTTAAAAATGATTCCATATTTTCCTTTTCATTTACTAAAAGCCAACCTTGAACAATTACTTGCTGTGGCTGTGACTTGAAGAATGGAGTATGAGCAATAATTGTCACATAAATTTTTGGAAAAAACACGAGTTGACTACCTAAATGAAAAATTTTGTAATAATAATTACTATTATAATAATAATAATAATAATAATAATAATAATAATAATAATAATAATAATAATTAAATGTTCCTTCAACATTCTACCTCTTGTTTACAAGATAGGCATTAAAAAATGAAAAATGCATTCTACAGTTGGCATAATTTTTAAAAATTTTGCTATCACCAATGACATCTTGTTAAGAAAAATTTTTAGGAAGGCTTATATTTTATAAACTTCTCAAAGATAGAAGATATATAATTTTTAAAGCATTAATAAGGATTTTATATTCACAATGTTTTGCAATTCAGATAAATGCTGCCAATGTATTGATAATACCAGTTATTCATCCTTTAACTCCTCAATTTACCATATTAATCAATTACATAGCTTTATGATAGAATTTTAATGCATTTATAGATTGAAAAGTAATTTTCAATTCTATGAAATTGAAAAATTAATATTAAAACTAAATAAAGATAAATTTTACCTGGTACTACAAATGATCGAACAACCCCTTTTAAACATTTCTCTAGTGTTGGAAATATTTCATCAAAAACAACTTTTCCTTTTTCTATATTAACAACTGACAATGATGGAGAGAGATCTAAGCATAAAACTAGTCGATATTTCTGGGACAGGAAATGAAGATGAGTTTTTTCAGTTATCAAATATTTGTATTCATGTGCAGTATCTGAATCCCATTCTGGAGGTGGATCAACAGGGAGAACAGATATTACCTCCAATTCACCATCAAAATCATTCTGGAAATATTTAATGATATTGTAAATTCTTTTTTATGACACATTACATTCCACGCTTTTCAATAACATATACACTTTAAATGTAACAATGCATAAGAAATCATTAATAAAAAATTAATCTAAAAATTACTGTTTAAATGAATAAAGAGAGATTAACCTAAAAAATTAGTGTATACTTTCAGAAAGAAATATTGTAAGTTATTTAACTTAAGGTATTACTATTTCTGAAAGTATACACCAAATTATCCTAAATTTATATTAGAATTTGCCATATGAAATATTTACAAAACTACAAAGAAACTTACCAAGTGACTTTTTCTTGATATAGTAACAAGTGAGTTTATTCTATTGAGGTACCATTCTGCCCTAATGTTTCGGGAAATTCTATATTCCTTTTTCATCAATATATAACATTCTTGTGCTTCTAATTCATTATCCATCATAATTAAATTTTTTGAAACAAATTATATAAAGAAATATTTTGTAATCATCTTTCATAAAATTTAATTCTGTAGAATCATAATTACAGTGGTTTGAAACATGAGTAGAAGGAATGGTAACATATCTAGAAATATCCTGAAGAGAGCTTCTTTTGCATGCTATCTGTTTCAACACAGCACCACTAATAACTGATACACTGATACAACTTTAACCTTATGATATATATATATTTTTTTTTAAACAGAAAAAATTATTCTACCATGAGATTAAAATGTAAAAGCTAAGTCAAAGGTTATATATATATATATATATATATATATATATATATATATATATATAATATATATATATATATATATATATATATATATATATATATATATATATATATATATATATATATATATTGTAGGAACGGGTGTTCTGTCACTATTAATGATATTTTTCACAGGAGGTTGTCATGGAAATAAAAATAAAATAAAAACAGACTATTAAATAAATTTATTAAAAGAGACAACTATTACTAGATTACGACTTACCGAATTAAGACTATATTATCAACAAATTGAGAAAGAATTTCTATCACCAGGAAAATCCTGGGTAAGATATTTTCATTTTTATTTCATTTTTATATATTGAAAAGTAAAAGAAAATAAAATATGAACAATTTTATAGAAACGTAAAATAAAAACAAGAATTTTTCTTCCACAGTCCCGGGATTGGGAACTGTATAATCTACAACATTAACGTCTCATCGTCCTTCAACACTTCAACATTGTTTTCCATATTCCTCAATTTAAAATACTTGATTACGAGATTTATTTGTTAAACGATATTCTTCTGAATTCAACATTCTCGTCAGTTTTCAATAACCACAAAAACCCTATTCAACCGTTCCTTCGTTTTTCTCGAGACCTTCTTATACGTTCTATATCCTTGCTTTTGAAAAAGAATTCTTTCGTTCATAAATCCCATTGTCTAAGAATAAATCTTCTACAATTTTATTACCGAATTTTATTCACCTTCAACTTTGAAAAACGGTTTGATATTGTACATATGCTGCCATCCGCTCTTTTGTGATCCCAATAGTCCTGACTACGCACTTGAGTTTTGTTTTTGATCGTTTGTCGGAGAGCGACTTCATATCAACAACATCGTCCGTGTCAAGAGGAAAACCGGACGATACAACTTGAAACATTGTGAGTACCAACTATAGCTTAACTTTATTTTCTCTAATAGCCTACAATATATATATATATATATATATATATATATAATATATATATATATATATATATATATATATATATATATATATATATATATATATATATATATATATATATATATATATATATATATATATATATATATATATGATCCAATAATAGAAAGTTGTTTTATAATTTGTGAATCAACTCATTTGTAAAAACTCTAGGCAACTTTTTATATATGATGTTACTCAGCAAAATATTACCAAGAGTGTTAGGTTTTAAAATATATATATATATATATATATATATATATATATATATATATATATATATATATATATATATATATATATATATATATATATATATATTATATATATATATTTTAAAACCTAACACTCCTGGTAATATTTTGCTTAGTAACATCATATTTAAAAAGTTGCCTAGCGTTTTTACAAATGAATTGATTCACAAATTAAAAAAACTTCCATTATTGGATCAAATATTTCAACATTAGAGTGAGATTATCAATACACTTTGTATTGTAAGTTAAGCTAAAAAGGAAATTCATTCTGTTAAGCTTAAAAATAGTACTCATCCTATAAAATCTTTTAAATCTAATTCTTAGCAGAATTCTAGTTCTAATTCTTTGCAAAATTTTCATACCAGTAATGATGTAAGAGGTTTATATTTAATGAATTCATTGCTCAAGCTATTTATTTTAGATATAACTATGTAATAGGAACATAGGAACATAGGAACATAGGAACATAGGAAAAATAGAGACAGTTAGAAGCCACAAGGGCCTATCGAGACTGTCCCAGTCCAAACAAATATTAACTATCAATACTAATACATGCACAAAGACTAGGTCTGTCCTATCCCTAGTTATCAGTTTACTCATGCAAAGATAAAAAATAACACCAAGGCCAGTTTTACATGCAATATTCAATGAACCATCACCCACTACAAAAAAAAAACTGCCAATTAGGCTTGGTCATAGGTTGATCTAAAAATACAAATATACCCACCAATTTGGCTTAGTCAAGTTATTCTATATAATACCTAAACTATCCATATATCTATCTAGCCCCTTTTTAAATTTGACAAGAGAATCACAATCAACAATCTCTTGTGGCAAGTCATTCCAAAAATTAACAACTCTATTACTGAAAGAGTATTTTCTTAGATCGAGATGGCATGGCTTCTTTTTAATTTTCTTATCATGTCCTCTAGTTACTCTTCCTTGGTCCACTATAAAGTATTTTTCAATCTCTGTATTACTGCCAGATGCAAATATTTTGTAAACTTGTATCATATCCCCTCTGAGAAATCTCCTTTCAACCGAGAACATTCCTAACTCTTTCAACCTCTCTTCATAGCTCTTATTTTCAAAGCCAGAAATCATCCTTGTTGCTCTACGTTGGACTCTCTCCAGCATATCTATGTCTCTTCTTAAATGAGGAGCCCAAACCTGTGCACAATACTCTAATGCTGGCCTAACATAGCTATTGTATAGCTTGCTTATAACCTCTTTGCTCTTGTAAACTACATTGCGATTAATTATACCTAACATCTTATTTGCTCTATTCCTTGCTTCCAAACATTGATCACCCACCTTCAGATTACTGCTAATAATCACACCTAAATCCTTTTCATGCTCCACAGTCTCAAGCCACTCCCCATTCATTTCATAATTAAATCTTTCATTTGAGTAACCTACATGAAGAACTTTACATTTTTTACTATTAAAGTTCATTTGCCACCTCTCTGCCCAACCAAGAAGTCTATCTAGATCACTTTGAAGCTTTATGCATCCATCATTATTCCTTACTGAGGTAACCACTTTGGTGTCATCAGCAAACTTAGAAACCTTACATTTAAGGCCTTTGTCTAAATCATTTATATAAATAAGAAACAAAAGTGGTCCCAGCACAGAACCCTGTGGGACCCCACTCTTCACCGTTTCCCATAATGACTTATTTCCATTAAGTAATACACACTGCCTTCTGTTCTTTAACCACTCTTTAATCCAATTGTGTACCATACCATTTATACCACACTGTGACAACTTTTGCATCAACCTAACATGGGGTACCTTATCAAAAGCTTTGCTAAAGTCTAAATATATAACATCAACTGGATCACCCCTGTCTATGCATTCAGTAATATATTCCATAAATTCTAGTAGATTTGTCTGACATGATCTACCCTTTCTAAAGCCATGCTGGGAGTTATATAGTATCTTGTTATCATCTAAATGCTTCTCTATATGACTTTTCAGTAACTTTTCCAAAATTTTCACGACAAGAGATGTTAAACTAACTGGCCTATAGTTCCCTAAATCTTCCTTACTACCTTTTTTAAAAATGGGCACCACATATGCCGTTTTCCAGTCTTCAGGTACCTCTCCAAAAGCAATAGATCGCTTAAAAATCAAATACAGTGCCTTTGCAATACTGCTACTCCCCTCTTTTAGAATTCTACCATATACACCATCTGGACCCGCTGCCTTATTTGGGTCAATATGTTCTAGTAAAGTTTTAATTTCATTTAACTCAATTTCAAATGCTTCACACCTATTCATTACATGTATACTAGAACTATTAGTCTCTAAACTGCTATCCAACCTTTCCTCAGTAAACACTGATGCAAAATAAGCGTTGAAAATATTAACCAATTCCTTATCTGAGCTTACTAAATTTCCATCAATTTTAATTGGGCCAATTTTCTTATCCTTGCTTTTAAATTTATAAAAACTAAAAAACTTTTTCAGGTCTTTATTACTGTTTCTTGCCAAATTAATTTCTGCCATTCTCTTTGCTCTTCTTATTGACTGGTTAAGTTCATTCCTAATTCTCTTATAATGTTCCAAATCTTCCACCCTGCTCCTACCTTTGAATATTTTAAAACATCTACGCTTTTCACTGATTTTCTCTTTTATCTCTCTACTCCACCAATTAGGTTTTCTATTTGCCACCCTAATGGATTTATCTTTAAAACACACAGACTGAATGGAAGCCAATATTTCCTTGAAGTATTCCCACATGATGAAACAATTTTGACCATTAAACTCCTTATCCCAATCAATTTCATTGAGCATTGCTCGGAATTTGCTAAAATCTCCGTTTCTGAAATCTAATATCTTTTCCCTATTGACTTGCAATTTGGGCCCAGACCTCATATTCCAGTTAAATCTAATAATATAATGATCACTAGCTCCTAAAGTCTCCCCAACTTCGATATCATTCACCATATTCTCATCATTTGTTAATATTAAATCTAACAAATGCCGCATGCCTTGTCGGTTCTTGAACCATCTGACTCAAAAAGTTGTATAGAATACAATTTACAAATACTGAACTTCTATTAACCATGCAACTCAAAGTATTCCACTCAATGTCTGGAAAATTAAAATCACCCATAATGACTACCCCTTTTGCATTATTTTCACACGCTACTTTGATTTCCTTCACCATATCTTCATCTAATACTTGACTCTGATCAGGAGCTCTATAAAATGCTCCTATCCTGTATGATTTATTATACATAAGAATATCTACCCACAGAGATTCCACATCCTGATTTGTTTTAATGTCAGCAATTAACACCGATTCAATATTGCTTTTAACATAGAGTGCTACACCTCCACCATTTCTTCCTCTACGTTGGTATAGGTAAAATGAGTATCCTTCTATTTCATATTCCTGTAGGGAATCTCCGTAAAGTGCCTCATTTACCCATGCTTCAGTAATGCAAATAATGTCAAGATTCTCCTTTATGATGTAACTAGTCAACTCATCTTTTTTGTTTCTAAGGCTCTGAGCATTTGTGTAAAAACATTTCATACTAAACATGTCCTTATATGTATCCTTTCCATCTTGATTTCTAGTAATGTCTCCATTTTTATTAATCGGCCTATATTGTAAAGCACCTTTATTTTTATTCATACCACCATCAATATTACAATCCCCATCGCCACAACTAGCAGAGCGAATAATATGCCCTTCACCCCTATCCTTACCTAGTTTCCCGGCAGACATCTCTCCAGCCTGTAACCTAGAAGCTGCACACCCGCTCGACTGAGGTGAACTCCATCTCTTGCAAACAGATTCTTGAAACTCTTCCAGTGATCCAAAAATTGCTTTTTTATCCATTAGGTTGAAAGAAGAGTATGATAAAAACAAATTTTGTTTTCTATGGTATAGAAATTATCAATTGATTACTTTTAGATATAATACTATTCTATTTGGGTATACAGCATCTCCATTTATTCTTCATTACATTATGAAACATCATATTGAAAAATTCCCAATGACAAGTGTAAGGAGATTTTGTCCTCTAATTTTTTGTAGATAACTTAATTTTTACAGGTAATAACTCTGCAGAGCTCAGCAAGCTTTACCATCAAGTTAATAATTGTATGAATGAAGGTGACTTCATAGATCTTGGTCCACCAATTGTGAAAGTGTGAGAAAGTGTATGAAAGATGAAAAATTGTTAGTAGAGCATGAGAGTGTGTTTGAGAATATGCTAGGGTATGAATACAAGTTGGAGGATGATACTTTGTGTGTGTAAGAGGTGAAGATTGAGTTGTGCTTTCACTAGTGAAGGTTGTGTTTTAAGAGCTCTCTATATTTTACCTGTACAGATTGTTTATTTTTAAGTTATTTTATTATTAATAGTGGTATTCATTAATTTAAAATTAAGGTGTGATTTCTTGAAGTTCTTAGTATTAGGTAAATAACTCAACTAGGGTGGGCCTAATCCTTAGGTTTTATCAAGAATTTAATATATTCAGCCTAATTATACTTTTATTGTGATTTTTGTAAAGTTTGTTAATTTCTGGTTAAGATTATTTAATTTCTGGTTAATTTCAAATATTTTAGTTAGATTGTCTGACTGGCAGTGGGCCTATCCAGTTGTTCATATTAGGCTTTCTGATAGCCCTAGAGTATATTTTCAAAACCCTAGGCTAAACTAGGACTAAGGTAGTTATAGTGGTTGTTTCATTTAGTATATTTGAGAAAGTTATATTGTTGCTTAGAGCTCTTGATTAAAGTTAGGTCTTGTAACAATATAGTATAATTTCAATAGCATTAAGTTAGGCCTTTGTAAGAATATTGTATAACTTATATAGCATAGTATAATAATTTGAGTATGTATGTGGATTGTGGCATTTGTGGGACTGTGAGAAGAGAAAATGTTGGTGAGTGTACTGTTTGTATCCTGAAAGCTGAGCATGTGTTGATAAGAAAGGAGATTGAAAGGATAAGTGAGGATTTGGATGAGATGAAAAAGAATGAAAGTTCTGAGTCTTTGAAACTAGAAGTAGGTAGGCTTAGTAAATGGGTATCTGAGTTGAGAATGGAGGGAAGTGTTAGGAAGAAGGCGGTTAGTAGTGACTCCGTTGGGACTAGGGGCTCATGTAGGCAGGAAGTGGATAGGGGGCAGGTTAATAGTAGGGTAATGGGGGTAAGTAGACCTAGTGACTCACCTAGGCAGGAATTTGAGAGTGGAAGGGCTACAGAGGCAGATAGGACTGCAGATAGATGGTGTGTTGTAGATAATAGGAGTAATAAAATTAGGATCATGAGGGACACTAGACCTGTGACCTGCAGAAACAGATTTAGCTGTCTTTCTGATGGGGAGGAATCTGATGTGGCCAGTTGTGATGTCGGGTTTCCCCAAGGGGAAGACTGAGGCATTACTGATTGGTGACTCTCAGATACGATATTTAGATAGGACTTTTAGAAATACGGATAAAAGGAAACGAATGCGAGTATGTTATCCAGGGGCAAGAGTAAATGATAGTGGACAGAATAGATAGGGAGATTGCAGATACGAATGTGAATGCAAGAGTGATTGTACATGTTGGAACAAATGATATAGGTTATAGAAGGTCAGAGGAACTGGGAGTAAGCTATAGGAATTTGATTGAAAGACTGAAAGTAAGTGGTAGGAAATGCATAGTGTCAGGTATATTACCTAGGTTGAGGGCAGGGCTAGAATGGGAAAGTAGGGCCTTTGGTGTAAATGAAAGGGTTAGGAATTTATGTCTTTCAGAGAATATTGCATTTTTGGATCACTGGGAAGAATTTCAGGACAAGAATCTGTTTGCAAGAGATGGAGTGCACCTCAGTCGAGAGGGTGTGAAGCTTCTAGGTTGCAGGCTGGAGAGATGTCTGCAGGGAAACTAGGTAAGGATAGGGGTGAAGGGCATAATATTCGCACTGCTAGTTGTGGAGATGGTGATTTTAATACTGACGTGGGATTGATGGTGGTATGAATAAAAATAGATGTGCTTTACAATATGGGCCTATTAATATAAATGGAGACATTACTAGAAATCAAGATGGAAAGGATACATATAAGGACATGTTTAGTATGAAATGTTTTTACACAAATGCTCAGAGCCTTAGAAACAAAAAAGATGAGTTGACTACTTACATTATAGAGGAGAATCTTGACATTATTTGCATTACTGAAGCATGGGTTAATGAGGCCATTTACGGAGATTCCCTACAGGAATATGAAATAGAAGGATACTCATTTTACCTGTACCAACGTAGAGAAGGAATGGTGGAGGTGTAGCCCTCTATGTTAAAAGCAATATCGAATCGGTGTTAATAGCTGACATTAAAACAAACCAGAATGTGGAAACTCTGTGGGTAGATATTCTTATGTATAATAAATCATACAGGATAGGAGCATTTTATAGAGCTCCTGATCAGAGTCAAGTATTAGATGAAGAAATGGTGAAGGAAATCAAGGTAGCATGTGAAAATAATGTAAAAGGGGTAGTCATATTTGGTGATTTTAATTTTCCAGACATTGAGTGGAATACTTTGAGTAGTATAGTTAATAGAAGTTCAGTATTTGTAAATTGCATACTATACAACTTTTTGAGTCAGATGGTCCAAGAACCGACAAGGCATGCAGCATTGTTAGATTTAATATTAACAAATGATGAGAATATGAACCGACCGGGGCCCCGGCCAAAAATCATGGAAAACCGGGGTTACCGGCCTTGGTTAAAATGGCAAATTATACTTTAAAAATTTTTTTATTTAATTTTCAGCCGATTCTGCTGAAACTTTCAGTGTATATAGATATTTTACCGGTGAGAAAAGTCCATTTCTAGCATTTTTCCAAGTCTATTACGATTAAAAATTTTTTTTTGTATTTTTGTTTTTTTTTTTTGAAATTTTACCCTTTTTTAATTGAATGGCGGTGCCAAACCACTTTCTAGAATGAGCTGAAAATTGGACTATTTATTCAAAATTAAATGGGATACAAAAGTCTCTAATAGACTTTTGTTCCCAGAGTTATAAGAAAAATGTTATAAGCCAAAAACTGACCAACTATAGAAAAAAAATTTTTTTTGAACTAAAAAAATTCACCTTTTCAGACAAAATTTAAAAAAAAAAAATACAACTATGACATTTCCTAACTTTGGTGTGTATAGAGGAGGGGTGGGGCTACAAATTCCTCTATGTACTTTATTCGATGACATTCGTTGGTTTTGAGATATAGCCTTCAAAAAGGTCCGTTTTTGGCCCAATTTCAAAAATTCCCAAAGTTTGAGAGGCTATATCTAGCTTCAAGCAAAGAGCATTTAAATATGCAATAAATAAATATTGTTGCCCTGCCCTCTTCTAAACAATATTCACAAATAAAAATAAATAGTAGGTAGCGTTTTTTATAAATAATTTTTTCCTCCAGAAGGGTACGATTTTTGCAAATTTTTTTTCAAGTGCTTATATAACTTTTTTCTAGACGTGATATCAAAAACCTATTCCCACCAATGCAAGAAATTGGGGCAAAGGTATTCAGTTAAATTTTCAGCTCATGTGGACCAGTGGTTTGATCCAGTTATTCATTTTTTTCAACTTTGGGTCCAAATAAGTTTCAAACCGTTATAGACTCAAAAAAAATGCTCGAAATCAACTCAGAACTTCGTGAAAAAATTCACATACTTTGAAAATTTCAGCTCAATCAGTCAAATAATAAAAAAAAAATTCAAACAAAATATAAGAAAATTAAGATTTTTTTTTCTTTTCTGTTTCTTTTGACCGCTCCTTTTCTGCTAGTGAATGTTCATCTTTGTGTTTTTATTTTAGATACTCCAAAAAGATTTGTTTGAAATTTTTTTACTTGTAGCACCCGGAGGTTCTCTTCTAATTTTCTGACTGCAGATGTTAACATTTAGCTATTTCGAGCCTATCCTGAAACATTGTAAAGTATTCAAATACTGCAAAAGCTGATATTTTAGCCATATTGACTGAAAGTATAAACAAAATAATAATTTTTAAATAATGCAGCTAAATGATACAAGTTTGATACATGGCAATAAAATAACAATGATATGTATAAATACAGGTTAAATTAATAATTTTATATCTTACATTTTTTCAAACTTTACCTTAGGGTTTTACTTAAGTAAACCTGTTGAATCACTATTATGAATTAGAATATTTTTTTTTTTTAATTTTTGTACTTTTTTTTAACTTTAACTATACAAAACTGTAATTTTTTGATTTTTTTTTGGAGAAAATGCATATAATCATTAATTTAAGTGAATGTTGGCTATTCTACTCCTTCCTTACAATTAAATAAACCTTATATCAAATTTTCTTAACCTTAAATTTCATTGCTTTTGACCTCTTTACAAATTTTAGGAAACCCCGGCCAGCCCCGGCCCCGGCCAAATTCCAACCCCGGTCGGTCCCTAGATGAGAATATGGTGAATGATATTGAAGTTGGGGAGACTTTAGGAACTAGTGATCATTATATTATTAGATTTAACTGGAATATGAGGTCTGGGCTCAAATTGCAAGTCAATAGGGAAAAGATATTAGATTTCAGAAACGGAGATTTTAGCAAATTCTGAGCAATGCTCGATGAAATTGACTGGGATAAGGAGTTTAATGGTCAAAATTGTTTCATCATGTGGGAATACTTCAAGCAAATATTGGCTACCATTCAGTCTGTGTGTTTTAAAGATAAACCTATTAGGGTGGCAATAGAAAACCTAATTGGTGGAGTAGAGATATAAAAGAGAAAATCAGTGAAAAGCGTAGATGTTTTAAAATATTCAAAGGTAGGAGCAGGGTGGAAGATTTGGAACATTATAAGAGAATTAGGAATGAACTTAACCAATCAATAAGAAGAGCAAAGAGAATGGCAGAAATTAATTTGGCAAGGAACAGTAATAAAGACTTGAAAAAGTTTTTTAGCTTTTATAAATTTAAAAGCAAGGATAAGAAAATTGGCCCAATTAAAATTGATGGAAATTTAGTAAGTTCAGATAAAGAATTGGTTAACATTTTCAATGCTTATTTTGCATCAGTGTTTACTGAGGAAAGGTTGGATAGCTCTAGTATACATGTAATGAATAGGTGTACAGCATTTGAAATTGAGTTAAATGAAATTAAATCTTTACTAGAACATATTGACCCAAATAAGGCAGCGGGTCCGGATGGTGTGTATGGTAGAATTCTAAAAGAGGGGAGTAACAGTATTGCAAAGGCACTGTATTTGATTTTTAAGCGATCTATTGCTTTTGGAGAGGTACCTGAGGACTGGAAAATGGCATATGTGGTGCCCATTTTTAAAAAGGTAGTAAGGAAGATTTAGGGAACTATAGGCCAGTTAGTTTAACATCTCTGGTTGTGAAAATTTTGGAAAAGTTACTGAAAAGTCATATAGAGAAGCACTTAGATGATAACAAGATACTATATAACTCCCAGCATGGCTTTAGAAAGGGTAGATCATGTCAGACAAATCTACTAGAATTTATGGAATATATTACTGAAT
>SEYY01016361.1:5000-7500 GCA_009176605.1 Armadillidium nasatum
TGCTGGATGCAATGGCTGCCCTCTTTGGTCTTAGAATGTCAGAGCCTTGACTAAACAACAACCTCTCCAAGTCCGCTGAGCTGGCTAATGGGGTATTACACTAAATAAAGAATTCGTCCCAGACCTCCTGGTATTCACACTTAAAAAGGTTCCTAGTGAGAGGGTTACTGTGGTAAACATTTACGGCAGCCCAGCTAATCAAGGTTTGTCCCAACCTCTCCTCCAGAAGTATATGCTGGATATATGGCGCCCAGCTAATCAAGGTTTGTCCCAACCTCTCCTCCAGAAGTATATGCTGGATATATGGCGCCTTCTGTTTCTGAAATATTTAGAAATGGTATCAAGAACTCAAATCTTTTTTAAGTTTCATTTGAACATTATGTCAGTGTATTGTGAAATATATAAATGTATATATATATATATATATATATATATATATATATATATATATATATATATATATATATATATATATATATATATATATATATATATATATATATATATATATATATATATATATATATATATATATATTATATATATATATATATAGCATATACTTTATATATATATATATATATATATATATATATATATATATATATATATATAATATATATATATATATATATATATATATATATATATATATATATATATATATATATATATATATATATATATATATATATATATATATATATATATATATATATATATATATATATATATATATATATATATATATATATATATATATATATATATATATATATATATATATATTATATATATATATATATATATATATATATATATATATATATATATATATATATATATATATATATATATATATATATATATATATATATATATATATATATATATATATATATATATATATATATATATATATATATATATATATATATATATATATATATGCAAGAGATGCTTAAAGTTTGTTCCAAATTATAAAAATAACTCACCTTAAATGGGTCCATTTCAGACTCAGTCCCATCACCTTCAATGCCTTGATGTGGAGGAGTAAAATTCGATTCAATATTACATTTTATTTCCTCCAATATATCTTGACAGGTGGGTACTTCCCCTCATTTAACCTACGTACCACTCCGAGTTTGAAGTGAAGGTGCTGGGCTGTTGCCATAAGCAAATCAAAATCATCAAAGATACTGCTGAACCTCGGTTCAAAGCACTTTTCTTTCCCTTTGTTTGGCTTTGGTTGCTTTAGCAAGTAGTTGACTAAGTTTTTGGCATAGTTAAATTTTTGCATCTCTCGTTGCATTTCCACGAGATTGTCCTTGAGGAGGAAGAGGTTAGGCAATAGAACTCCCACGCAGGCATTCTTCTCATCCTGCAACATATCTTTCCTAACAGCAATAGGCGTCATTATTTCGATGTACTCAGCAATTACCTCTTTATCAGTTTTATTAAATACTGGAAGACAAGGCTTTTGTTTCATACAAATGTTGTTGATTTGTGTCATGCTACCATCAAGGTTCTTAAGCAGGTCTTTCATAGAATCGTATAGGGAGTTCCAGCGAGTAATACTTGGTGTTTTAAGCTTTGTTCCCAACTCCTTCTTGATTCTCTCAGCAGTTGTAGTTTTCCTATTTTGGGCATTCCACAATGCCTGTGCTTTGGCAAGTGTCTTATTAAATGGATCCTTGGCATCAGAGGACCAGCGAGGAACTTTCGAAACATCCCTAGTAGCCAAGATGTTTAATGTGTGGGAAATGCAACGGCGATGTTTAAGTAGGCAAAGGGCATCGTGTTCTTAAAGCAGATATTTAGATAGAGCGCAAATTTGCGCTTTTGCGCTCTTAAAAAAATTGTTAAGCGCACATTTTTCGAAATTTCGGGCAAACGCAAAAGCGCAAATTGGGCTTTTTCAGTTTGTGCTTTCATTTGAGCTTATGCCTACCTCTGCTTATTTTATCTATACTTTGGTTGTAGTGTACTGTATACCCTGATTTCTCACAGCGAAATCAATTGGGAATTAAACACATTTCGTTAAATTCGGAAGTCACACACACACACACACACACACACACACACACACACACACACACACACACACACAGTTCATTCGATCAAGGCTCCTTGTGTCTTTGGGTTCACTTTCTTTACAGAGGGAAAAGGATTTTAATTTAATAAGATATTTTTTAAAAATGAAAAGTAATACAAATGGATTTGTTATTATTATTATTATTATTATTATTATTATTATTATTATTATTATTATTATTATATTATTATTATTATTATTATTATATTAATTTAATATATATATATATATATATATATATATATATATATATATATATATATATATATATATATATATATATATATATATATATATATATATATATATATATATATATATATATATATGGTTTATAGGGGAGGACGTGGCAGTCCGAAGCGATGAAAGTATCCTCCTACTGAGCTTAACACGCGGGGTAATATG
>SEYY01016361.1:12500-16100 GCA_009176605.1 Armadillidium nasatum
TTTATATTTTCCTTCTTTTTTCTTCTTCTTGGTTTTGTATTGTTTTTGGGTCCAAAAATCCACAACTCACAATTTATTATTAAATAATTAATAATTTTATGTATTCACTATTTTCATTTCTATGTATCAATGTATTTTTTGTATCTACTATTCTCATGATAATATTAAAATGGTATTATTATTATTATTATTATTATTATTATTATTATTATTATTATTATTATTATTATTATTATTATTATTATTATTGACGAAAACACGTACTGCTCAAAAACTTACAAAATTCACAGTCGCAAAAGAAAACAAAATTGTTTACAATTTTATTATCGTCAGACAATCGTTTAAACACACACATACACAAGCACACACATACACACACACACACACACACACACTACACACACACACACACACATATATATATATATATATATATATATATATATATATATATATATATATATATATATATATATATATATATATATATATATATATATATATATATATATATATATATATATATAATATATATATATATATATATATATATATATATATATATATATTATATATATATATATGGAAAATACGACTTAGGATATTGATAGCTTTGGTTGTTTTCCGCTTGGCATCCAATTCTTTCGAAAGCAAATTGCTTTCTCTCACGTAAAAAAGGACGAACCTATTATTATTATTATTATTATTATTATTATTATTATTATTATTATTATTATTATTATTATTATTATTTGATTATTACACTAATAACGTGGCTTATTATAAAAAACCAAATCCCAAGAATTTATATATATAAATATATATATATATATATATATATATATATATATATTATATATATATATATATATATATATATATATATATATATATATATATATATATATATATATATATATATATATATAGAGTACTATATATATATATTAATTATACCGATGTTCAGATACACGGAGTTTATAGATGTATAAGTCATAAGATGAAGGGAATGTAAGACTTTACACCAGTAGTGTAAGATTGATAGCGGTTAAGTTCAGATACATAGATATATAGATAAATATATTGGACTATATATCATTGGACGAGCCCTAGATGGAGGAGATGCGATGCGATGAGAGAGTTCAGAAGTGTCCATTGTATTGCAATATCGATGGTATCGAGAATAACTCAACAATTCGATGTGCAGAAAGAGACTCGATGAATTTGTGAGTGATTTGAATATTGATGAGTGAAGCCCTAGACTCCACCTACCTCTCAAGAAAAGCTGAGTGATTAAAACCACACCATATGTGTGATGCATATTCCATGCAGTGGAGAACAATACTATTTTAAAGAGCAAGCAACTGATGTGGAGTGAAGAAATTCTGAAGGCGCATCAGAACACCTAGCCTCTTAGAAACTTATTTGAGAAAGAGAAATAATGTGATTTTTCCTTGAAAGATCACGAGAAAAAGAAACACCAAGAATATTAAGGAGAGATTAAGGTTTCACTTGTGTTTTCGAAGACTATATCATAGTCGTGTAGGTAGGTATATAGTATGGAGTAATTGAGTTTTGGTGGCATTGAAAACGACCATGTTTTCTCTGCCTCAACTTGAAATGCGAGATAGATCAGAGGTTCGTTGCTCCAAAGCTACCTTCCTTGCGTCAATTACTGCTGTTGAGAGGGACGCCTTTCAAATTTAAAAGAGTAATGAAGGGTGGAGTCATCGGCATAGGAGTGGATAGGAGATGAAATAACAGAGAGAAGGTCATTTATTAAAAGCAGAAAAAGCGTTGGGGATAGGACAGACTCTTGAGGAATACCACTATTAATAGAATTAAAGGATGAAAGGTAGACGTCTACAACAGCTGCTATAGAAAGACCAGAAAGGAAATCAGAGAGAAGGATAGATTCTAAAAAAGGGAAGTTTAGAAATCAAAGCTTTGTACCAGTATTTATCGAAAGCTTTCGGTATGTCTAGCAAAAAGATTCACCGAAATGCAAAAAAACGGAGGACCAAGAGTCAAAGAGAAAGCCATACTGGTGATCAGAGATAAGATTAGAAGAATTGAGATGTATCCAAATCTTCCTGTTAAGGATAGATCCGAAAACTTTAGAAAGAACGGAGGTTAAAGAAATTGGAACGGTAGTTAGAGGGTTCAGAGAGGTCCACCTTCTTTGGTACAGACTGAATGAAGGCATGTTTCCAGCAAGAAGGGAAGGTTGAAGTAGAAAGACAAAGACGAAATAATTTAGCAAAACAGAGTGCAAGCTCTAAAGCACAAGCATTGAGAACCACAGGAGGGATACCATCAAGACAGTACACCCATAGTATAAGTAATACTTATACTATACTATGGTACACCTTCTTAGTGTTAATCTCAGAGAGAGAGAGAGAGAGAGAGAGAGAGAGAGAGAGAGAGAGAGAGAGAGAGAGAGAGAGAGAGAGAGAGAGAGAGAGAGAGAGAGAAACGTCTTTAGAAGAAATTACAATTTTAGACATAAATGAGCTGGAGGATGTTGAAAGAGTAGGAACAGCTCTGGAATCGTCTAAGGTTGATTTAGAATCAAAAGTTTGAGCGAAGAGTTCCATTTTAGAGGAAGGCAAAACGGAAGTAGTACCGTCAGAAGATACTAAAGGAGGGAAAGAGGAAGAAGCAAAGTTAGAGTTGACATTTTTTGCAAAATGCCAGAAAGGGCGTCAGGAAGAAGAACCAGAAATATTATTGCATTTTAAACGGAAAAATGAGTTTTTAGTGTTGCGGAGAATAAGATTTTGCACAATTTCTGGATGGAATATAAGTTGCATGAGTTTCTGGAGTTTGAAGGTGACGGCAATCCCTGAAGGCAGTATTCCTGCGGCAGATAGCACGAAAACAAGTAGAATCAAACCAAAGTTTGTTAGGTTTTGTAAAAGGGAAAGAACATGAAATGCACGACTCCATGCCAGAGAGAAATCACCTCGGTTATGTGCTCTGCACATTCCGAAGGACTCCTCACAAGGAAACAGTAATCATTCTATGGGAAATAGGAAAAGTGCAACCCCAAGTCTGACCAGTTAGTAGCACCTAAGTGCCAGAAACGTCTCCTCGCCGAAGGTGGGGGTCGTTCTTGCGGAAGACTGGAAGCGACAGGACAAGATACAGAGACAAGAAGGTGATCGGATGAACTCAGAGGATTAAAGAGTTTAACAGTGTATGGAGAAAGATAAGAGGTTAGGAAAAGATCACATTTGTTGGGTTCATCACCAAGGCTGTCAGGGACACGGGTAAGGAGATGCTCCAACTGCTCAAGGTTGTTCTGGAGAGAAAATTGGGTTTCGAGTTCACCAGTTGGATCATGAAAATTAGATGAAAGCCATTGGCGGTGGTGAACATTGAAATCACCTATGATGATGATTTCGGAGAAAAGAGTAGATTAGGAAAATGTTTTCTATTTTGGAGTTAAAATAGTTGAAGAATTTTTTATAGTCTGTAGAGTTATGAGATAAGTAGACAGAACAAATGAATTTAGTTGTAGAGTTACAAGAAAGTTTAAGAAATAAAGTGAAGAATTCAGAAGACTCCAAATTAGAGACACGAGAACATATAACATCG
>SEYY01016363.1:0-2500 GCA_009176605.1 Armadillidium nasatum
AGGAGATTTTTCCAATCACGATAAGCACTGTCTCTCTCGCGAAGGGCAAGAGAACAGCCGTCATCGAACCATGGATTTTGAGGAGAAAAAGATTTAGTTGAAGATGGAATGAATCTGCCCATCCCGTCAAGGATTACGGCCCCTACCTTTTAAAGACCCTTAGTTTATTAAGACCCTTAAGAAATAGACGAAGTGTGAAAATGCAAAGTTTTTACGTGTTAGTTATTTTGAATGCTGGCACCATTCGAAAGTAAATGCAAAAGTTATTAGGCTGCATAGCCTCGTTATTGGTAATGCTGCATATATGTTAACTAGATGTGAAAAGGGTATTCTCAATTTGGGTATTCTTATGTTTGATGCTGTTAGAAATCTTAGTAGAAGTGCTTTCATTGCCCAAGTAAAAGTATGTTCAATATATGAAGGAGGCGATACGACGAGCTCTGGTGAGGAATCTATCTTTATCATGAGAAATCGCTAAATATTCAGGGAAAACAGGAAAAAGGTATTTAACTTGTGAAGAAATATGGAGTTTAGCATCTTTCGGGGCTAAGTATGTCGGCTCTTGATATGGACAAAGTGCAATGGGCACTAATATATAAGTCCATATGGTTGAAAATTAATAATAAAATGAAGAAAAAGTTATTACGTGTGTTGGGGCGGCTTCGGACCATTCGTCAATGTCAAGAAAAAGGCCGAAGGGTATGGTGGTAATTACCTGGAAAATTAAAAGGTGCTCGCGTAAATGGAATATATATGTAAATGATTATTGGAGTATGGTGATAAATAGAACAAACAATGGGTTTATTATGTTCCCATCGATCAATATCAAGAAAAAGGCAAAAAGGTCCAGGTCTAATTACCTGGAAAGCTGAATTTATTAGGATGGGCTTATATTTCCATCAATCAATGTCAAAATAGGTAAACAGGTTAGCAGAAATTTACCTGGCCTATGTAGAAAGGAATGTTGGGTTGTCATTGTGATATGTTTTATGATGGTGCCCTCTGGTGATTGGGTGAATATGAAAAAGGGGCGGGGCTTATCCTTGTTTTGTGCTAATGCCCTATGCTAATTAGTTTGATATAATTAGTATGAGCTTTGCTATTGTTAAGCTTGGATGGACTCAGTTGGTCTTAGCGCAATATTGCCGTAAGTAAAAATGTTATAATATTATATTGTAAAAATATATATTACAGGTTATACAAATACATTTGTTTTAAAAGAAATTCGATGTTACATAATGTTCATATCATTTAAGTATATGAAGTATATAGTTTATAGGAATGAAATGATTGTGAAAATGTTAATTTATAATTTTCATTTAATATTTAATGAAGTTTGTTGAAAATGTTTAGTGAAAAAGTTTTCCTTCTGAAAAATTTCTTAATTATTTTAGAACTTAAACGTATAGATTTTATTAAAATTTAAAAAATATTCATGTCATAATAAACTTATATTTTGAAACGATCCACACTGTGCGTAAATGTGTCCATGTTTGTGTACCTTTTTATTTAGTTGAGTGTAAAGTTAACTTGTTTATGTTTAAATGTTTCCACTGCTGCTAAGATATCTGAGCCTACTAATTAAAAAAGTTTATGGGTGATTTTTTTCTTGTGTGTGTATGTTTGTGTGTGTGTGCTGTGTGTCTGCCTTTACAAGCTTCTATAGCCTACCTCATGCTATGTATGATATCTTAAGAGTTTAGGGTATGAAATACTAATACTGTTACTATTACGTATAACATAATAATAATAATAATAATAATTTGTGATATGTCTGTTTGAGTATATGTGTATGTGTGCACAGATATTTGTATATGTGTTTAACAAACCGTTATATAATAAAAGTAATAATACTAATACTAATGATAAAATAATGTTTAGTGAAATTTTTTTATTTAGTGAAAAGACCTAAAAACAGTTACTACGGAAACATCATGTGTGTGTGTGTGTGTGTGTGTGTGTGTGCGTGTGTATGTGTGTTTGTGTTCTTAATACCTGGGATGGCTGATGCGGGGCTGGGCAATCTGGGTAAGGGTAATGTCATGGGATACTCCTAAACCATATATATATATATATATATATATATATATATATATATATATATATATATATATATATATAATATATATATATATATATATATATATATATATTATATTTTATTTATTTATTATTTATTATTTATTTATTTTCATCTTTAACTTTATTTTTCATTTATTTTGTTTTATATATTTTTCCTTTTTTATATTTCTTTTTTAAATATTTTATATTATATTTTTTATTTTTTGATTTTACTTTTATTTTTATTTATTTGTACTTTTATTTTAATCTTTATTTTGCTTTTATATTTTATTTTTGTATTTTTATTTTTATTTTTATTTATTTATTTTTTATTTTTTTATTTTCTATTACTGTTATTATTTATTTATTATTTATTTAAAAATATACCCCAGTGAAACACCCTGTTAGCTGTATTTTTTAACAAGTTGCCTCGGTATAG
>SEYY01016363.1:10000-14034 GCA_009176605.1 Armadillidium nasatum
CCTTCGTCACCACGAAAGGACCTTCATATCTCTCTCCTAATTTTCTTTCAAGAGTCCTATCCACGGTTATCACCTTTTTCTTAACCTTCACCCCTACTGCAAAAGGTAACCAATTTGGGTGACCTTCCCTCCATTTTTCCTGTTGTTCTCTAGGAATCGGCAACATCATTCCCTTCTCATGCTGTTCTACCATTAATTTTTCTGATGGGCACATACCGAGCTCCGCATGTTTGGTATTATTGTAAGTCAGTATCGCTCTTGGTAAACAAATATCCCAATCTACCACTTTAACCACGATGTTCTTAATGAATTCAGCAAATGTTCTGTTCACCCGCTCTACGGCTCCATTACTTGCAGGCTTGTATGGGCTACTATACACGTGGTCAATTCCATAGCTCTTTAACATTTCCTCGAACCTATTGCTCCGGAACTCCACTCCGTTATCCGTGATAACTTTGAAAGGTGTACGAATGAAAGCTGGCAACATATGATATTCAAATGCGTCAGACACGCTTCTTGCAGACTTGTCCCTCAGTGGCTTCACTGCTGCCCATTTACTGTAGTGGTCTACCGCAACCAAACAAGCAACGTTGCCCTTCCTTGTTTTGGGCATAGACATAACATCTATAGCAACTAATTCAAATGGGTTTCTAACTTTGATTTTCCAAACCGGTGGGATAGACTACCTTGTGATCAATCTTCATCAGTTGGCATCTTGGACAGGTTCGGCACACATCTTGCACTACCGAGTAAATTTTTGGATGCCACACAAATCTCATTACTGCGTTCAGCAGTTTGTCACGTCCCACATGTGCAAGATTCCTATGGATGGAAACGCTGAAATGAACTAATTGTTTAAATCCCACAACGGCGCTGAAATAGTTTGGTCCAACTTTCTTCACCAGGATTTTCCCGTTCATCTGAAAATCATCTTTATATCTGACAAACTCTTTCAACAGTGGTTCCTTGTTCTCTATCTTTAGTTTCCTTCTCACCTTTTCTCTCAGCAATCTCACTGACTCTGATCTCTCCTGTATTCTGATTATGTTTTCTGCTGTTATTAGACTCCCTTGAACGTTTGTGTCTTCGATCACTACATTAAATGTTTTTGCGGTTATCAGGAATGTTTCACTTTCTTCATCTGCATCAGTGCCATGGGAGATCACTCCTTCTCCAAAGTCGAGTATCGCTTCTGTTTCCACTAAATAGTTCATTCCCAATAGTAAACAAGCAGGGATGCATCCGTCTTCTACAACTAGTAACGGTACTAACACTTCTCTCCGCCTTGTGTTGATTTTTACTTCTACCGCTTTTTCACACACTACTATTCCATTGCTGACACCATTAAGCGTTACTTCCACAGGCCATTCTCGTAATATGTGTCCAAATACCGCAAAGTCATTTACTACCGATTTCTGGGCTATGCTGATCCTCCTCCTATTCGACCTGATGGTTCTGTTGGTAATTCTCCTTCTGAAAAGGTAAATTTGCTCTTTTATTCTTCCAATTTAATCCAGAATGATTCCGACTCCCCTCCTCCTACTACTTCTCCTCTCTGGTATTACATGGAATCACCAGTGATTCCACATGATCAAGATCAAGAGATCTTGAGAATAATGAGTGACAGGAAGGCCAATGGTCAGGATGGCATTCCTCCAAATGTTCTGAGGTAGTGTGAGCTTGAGCTGGCACCTATCCTTGTTCAACTCTACTCTCTTTACCTAAATACTAATACTTTTCCTCAATGATGGAAAGGCGCATCCCAAAGAAGGGTAGCCACTCAGATCCCTTTAACAATCGTCCTATAGCTCTTACTTGTGTTCTATCTAAAATCTTTAAAGCTCTCCTTTTAATAAAGTCTCATTTCCTGGATCATCTAGAGTTTCACCACCTTCTTTCAGATCATCAGTACGGCTTTGGACGAATACTGGTGACATGCTTTCATATCTCACTGATTTTTATTCTTCAGCTCTTAGGGATTATGGGGAGTTTTGAGAGGTAGCGCTTGACATTTCTGAGACTTTTGACCAGGTGTGACTTGCGTCACTACTCTCCAGGCTCCCTTCCTTTGGGTTTCCTCCTTCTCTTTCCTTAGTTATGTCTAGTTTTCTCCCAGATCGTTCCATTTCGGCATTTGTCGATGAAGCGACCTCTGCCTCCTTTTCTGTCAATTTTGGTGTTCCTTAGATTACTGTTCAATCTCCTACTTTATTCTTACTTTTCATTAACGATCTCCTCAGCTCCACTTCTAACTCTGTACCTTCTTATTCCAATGACACAACTCTCTATTCTTCTACTCATTTCAAATCTACTAGAACCATTGCTTCTGGAGTTGCTTATACTCTTTAACTTTTTGACTATTTTTACCGATCTGAACGGGATTTACCTCTCAAAAACACCTCCCAACTTTCCTATCCTTCGACGGCTCTCCCGTCTTACCTGTAAACAACAAGAACATCTTGATCTGAATATTTAAAAATAAACTTTCGTGGAAACCTCAAATTAAAATGGTTGCTATTGCGGCTTCTAAGAAGCTTGGTATACTGTTCAGATTGCGAGAGGGCTCCGGTTCCACATTTCTTTTGGATAGAGTTGAGTCTAAGGGTAAGAGACTAATAGATTGTCCGCTACTTTAACACTCACTTGACCCTTCGTCTCTGCGACATAACGTTGGTGCTCTCTCTTTTCAAAAGGTACTACAACGGCAGCTACTCGAGTGAATCGACCTCTCACATTACACCACCATTAGGTCGCTCTCGTAGCAAAAGGAGCGCCAAGCCTTTGCATGAATTTTGTGTAAATATATTAAACCATAGACTTGTACGTTGTGGTGCCTAATTTGCAGACACTTCTGTTCTGTGGAACTCTCTGCCATCATCTGCTTTTCCTACTGTATTTAATCTTATTTTTTTTAAAGGCCTCATTTGTGATAACCTGAGAAATATGTGTAAGGGTATGACTGGGTTAGTTTTCTTTTATTTTATATTTCTGCCTCTCTTAGAAAAGGGGTCGACTCGTGAGCGGGGTAAACTATATATATATATATATATATATATATATATATATATATATATATATATATATATATATATATATATATATATATATATATATATATATATATATATATATATATATATATATATATATATATATATATATATATATATATATATATATATATATATATATATATATATATATATATATATATATATATATATATATATATATATATATATATATATATATATATATATATATATATATATATATATATATATATATATATATATATATATATATATATATATATAGGTCCTTAGCTCTTTTATCTTGATGAAAAAATTTTTAGATTGGAAAGGTTTGTATTTGATTTTAATTTTATTATAAATTTAAAAATACTTCTTTTTTTACAATTTTGCGCTTCACCGCGAAGAAAATTTAAAATTAAAGTTAATTATTTCATTCAAATTCTCCATTTTATGTGCATTATGTGTATCGTTCAAAATGAATTGTGCATATAATTTCAGTTGGTTTGATAAGAATATTTTAAATGAAACTGACGCAGTGAGATTATTTCAGAAATACAAAATTATTCCAGATTTTAAATTATGTCATGATGAAAATCACTCCATGCTGCTTACAGTAACTAATGAGGGTCGTCATTGTTTTTGGCAATGCAAAAAGAATAAGTGCAATCTTCACATTTCTGTTCGCAAAGATACGTGGTTGGAAGGGTCTAAACTAAGTTTGATGACAATCCTTAAGTTCATTTATGCGTGGACTCGTGAACTAACGTCGATTAAATTTTCGAAAGAAGAATTAAGAATTTCGAGAAAGTCAACCATCAAATTCAACAATTGCCTACGAGAGGTTAGTAGTATTTAAAATAAAATATTTTTTTTTTGGTATGTTAGGTTAGGTTAATATAAATTAGGTTAGGTTAGGTTTAGGTTAGGTTAGGTTAGGTTAGGTTAGGTTAGGTTAGGTTAGGTTAGGTTAGGTTAGGTTAGGTTAGGTTAGGTTAGGTT
>SEYY01016365.1:0-15825 GCA_009176605.1 Armadillidium nasatum
CACTCTCCTACTATACTTTCTCCTTTTTTCCATTTCAGGAGGAGATTAGGCTGGCGTATCTCCTCCTCCTCCTACTTAAAGCCGGCGACATAGAGGAAAATCCGGGGCCTGTAATCTGGCAATGCCCGATCTGCAACAAAATAGTCAGAAGGGACTCCATAAAATGCAAAAACTGTCACAAGTGGATCCACAGACAATGCTCCCCATTTCAAAGACTCCCACCTACAAACCACAATTGGAATTGTCAAATTTGCACCCCCCCCTACCACTTTAAACCCTATCAATCGTAATTCCCACATCTATACACTAAATATCCTACAAATCAACATAAACGGCCTCCACAACAAACACAAAGAACTAGAAACATTCCTACACAAACACAACATCCACATTGCGCTTATACAAGAAGCCCACCTTCCAACAAACCAACTCCCCCCTACTTTCTACAAATACGACTCCATCTACTCCCAACACAAACCCAACCATCACAAACTCTTAACTCTCATCCACAACTCTATAAATTACTCCAACACATCCTCTCAACATGCAAACACGCAATCTGACAACATATCTAAAATCCAAACCTTCTCAATAGAATTAAATAAAACTACGCACAATTTAGTAAACCTGTACATACCACACCATACATCCACACACTGTCCATCAAACTACTTACCCAACCTTACTACAATAACAAACCTCCCTAATCTCCTATTATGCGGAGACTTCAATGCTCACCACCCGACCTGGTACAAAAACCAAGCCTCCAACCAAAGAGGAACACACATCATCGAACACTTGGAACATCTCAACATACTTAACAACAAAAACCTCCATACCAGAATCCCCCCGCAAATCAACCAATCCCCCACATCACCAGACATCACCTTTTGCTCCTCAAACATTCACCCTCTCCTACACTGGACCACCGAAATCGATCTAAACTCCGACCACATACCAATAATTATAAAATACCACATCAAAAACAAACCCACTCACAAATCTAAAACTACATTTACCAACTACAAAAAAGCAGACTGGACCGGTTTCTCCAATTACATAGACGAAAACCTCACAACAAACGAAATTACAAACATATCCTCCCTCAAATCAGCTATTCAACATCTCACCCACACAATCCAGAAAGCAGCCAACATCTACATCCCTAAAAGCCACATTAAAAAATACGAACCTAGCCTCTCCCCCGAAATCACTTCTCTCATAAAACAAAGGAACGCACTAAAACGCCAAAACAACCCCCACTCAACTCACCAAAACTCAATTAGAAACCCTTAACAATCAAATATCGACCCTAATAAAAACTCACACAACCAACAACTACCAAAACTTCCTCATCAAAAACTTGGACAACACTAACAGCAAAAGAGTCTGGAAAACAATCCACACAATCCACAACGCAAAAAACAACCCACTCCACACTCATGAAACGCCAACCAATCCCATTACACAAACTCCATTAACTCCCAAACAACACATCAACCTACTGGCCACACACTTCGCTAAGCAAAGTAGCTTACCTACCCACCCACAAAAACAGGAAAATAATAAGAAAACTGAAAAGCTACGACAACCATAAACAACTTAAACGTCATCACACCCACAAACACTCAAAACACCATTAAAACTATCAAAAACTCTCCAGCAACAGGACCAGACAACATATCAAATATTCACCTAAAACACCTATCCAACCACACAATCACATACATAACCTCCATCTTCAACAAATCCATCCAACTCAACTATATCCCCCCCAATGGAAAAAAGCATTAATCATCCCTAAACTAAAACCTGGTAAAGACCCTTCAAACCCCTCCTCCTACCGCCCAATCTCCCTTTTATCCACCATATCAAAACTTCTTGAAAAACTAATCCTAAATTCTATCCTCCAATTCATCCCACAACAAAACTTCCAACACGGGTTCAAACCCAACCACTCCACCACCACTGCCCTTACCAACGTCATCCAACCTATAATAAACGGACTAAACCATACACCTTATCACAAAACTATACTAATAGCAATTGACATAAACAAAGCCTTCGATACTGTCCCGAAACATAATCTTATCCATAAAATCCTCCAATCCAACATCCCAACAAACACTAAGAAATGGCTAACCAACTTCCTATCAGGAAGAACCGCCCAAATACAACAAAACGGCCATAAATCACGTACCATCAACTTAAGAAACGGAGTTCCGCAAGGAGCCATACTCTCCCCCACTCTATTCAACCTGTACACAGCAGACCTCCCTCAACCCCAAACAACTTTCACCCGCATAATATCATATGCCGACGACTTAACTATTACCACCACTCACAAAGACCTCACCACCGCAACATCTCTCACACAAGACTACATAACACAACTCCAAACTTGGCTAGTAGAAAACCAGGATGACGGCATCCCCAAACAAATCTCCATAACCCTTATAACAACAGACAAACACATATCCAACACCCACCCACAAGTCCTACTAAACAACACCCCCATACCCCTCAACAAAACCCCAAAAATTCTCGGCCTAACATTCGACACTTACCTCACTTTCTCCAAGCACATTCAAAATACCACATCAGCCGCAAACAGAAAACTCAACATCCTCAAAACAGTGGCCAAACACATAACAACACAAAACATACAAACCTCAATTGCTATCTACAAGCAATTTATACGCCCCACCATTAACTACGCCTCCCCTGTCTGGCACCCTCTGCTCTCCGACCACAACTTAACGACACTCCAAATAACGCAAAATAAAGCCCTTCGCACCATCACCGGCTGCACACGCACAACCCCTCAACAACACCTTCATAACGAAACCAAGATACTACCTATAAGGAATCACCTCGAAATGATAGGCACCCAATTTTACGCAAAAACACGTCTACCTACTCACCCATGTCACAATACTCTCCTACAACCTACCCCACAGAGACTAACACAGCCTCCATCGTCTACCGGCGCCTTTTACAAACAGATCCTAAATCACATACCCCCTCCTCCCCCAATACCACAACAACCAAACATATACACACTCAACTAACACATTCATATATGATCAACAGACCTCCAAACAGCATCCTTAACGAATCCCCTCCCGAAATAAACATCGACTCCAATAACCTCCCAAGACACTTACAAATCTCACTAGCAAGATTGAGATGCGGGCACCACCCAAACTTACAACATTACAAACACAATTTCAATATAAACCAGGCAACATCTTCCACTTGTACCAGATGCAAAAGGGCCCCGGAGACCGTAAATCACTTTCTTCTAGACTGTCCCTCCAACTGTCGCCCCAAAATCTTCTGGGGCATCACTTGTTTGGAAGATCTCTGGACGAGACCGACTGCGGCGGGAGGCTTCATTAGCGAAGTGTGGCCGCCTCAACAGGGGGTGGTCAGGGGGTGAGAAGGTAAAAAAAAAAAAAAGGTATATATATATATATATATATATATATATATATATATATATATATATATATATATATATATATATATATATATATATATATATATATATATATATATATATATATATATATATATATATAGCCATTTTTGTTGCTATGCACAGGGAATATTTGAAATTATTGTTTTTTCCCATGCTCAGCAGCAAAATAATTAAGTATATAAAAAATCTTTTTAAATGAAAAATGCATATCTCACCCAACTATATAACCTCTGTAAAATAAAAATAAAAAATCATTTTTATACTGTGCATGGGAAAAAATTTCAAACTTTCTCTTGAACAACAACAAAATGGTTGGATATATTATAAAAAAAAAAAAAAAAAAAAAAAAAAAAAAAAAAAAAAAAAAAAAAAAAAACCTTGCAGAGGTTGTACAGTAGGGCAAGATACACATTTTTATTTAGAAAATTTTTTTGTATATCCAACCATTTTGTTACTATGCATGGGAAAATGTTTTAAAAATTTCCCATGTACAGAATCAAAATCACTGGGTATACAAAAAATTGTTCAAAATAACTTTATAACCTCTGAAAATTTTATGTAGATTGGTAAAATAAAAAAAAGTCATCGCAAATTTTTTCTGATTAATTTTACCAGGCTTTAGAATATTATTATTTTCAGTGCAAAAACTTACCTTTCATGGTTTTCAAATCTTTTAAGTTTGATGGTCACATACTCAATATAGTTTTTTCAGAGAGATCTTAGAAAGGTTTTAGAATTTTGTCAAAAAAAAACCCAAAAAATCGGGAAATTTTTTTGAGTTATTGTCGTCATTTATTAAACTACTTTTATACAAAACATTAAAATATTAGGAATATTCTACCAAAAAAATCCAAAACTGGGAATATCAATAGTTTCTTTCAATAAAAAATAAATTTATTAATTTACTTTAAGGGTGGTTAGTTTTACCCCTATTTTATGGTATATATTATTTATATATATATAAAATATGAAGAATTTTCTACCAAAAATATCCAAAACTTGGAAATATCAATAGGTTTCTTTCATAAAAAAAAAATGATTGATTTACTTTTGAGGGTGGTTAGTTTTACTCTATTTTATGATTTTATATATATATATATATATATATATATATATATAATATATATATATATATATATATATATATATATATATATATATATATATATATATATATATATATATATATATATATCAAATGGGGAAAACTAACCACCCTCAAATAAAATTTTAATCAACCTTTTTTTTTAATGAAAAAGTATTTATATTCTCAATTTTAGATTTTTTTTGTTGAAATTGATCTTCACATTTCAATGTTTTGTATAATAGTAGTTTAATGAATGACATCAATAACTCTTAAAAATTATTTTCAAGTAGGTTTTTTTTTTTTTTCTAAGGTCTGTCTCCAAAAAAAATATTTCACAAAAATCAACTTAAAGGATTTGAAAATTACATTTTGTTTGCATTTAAAATAATGTAAATTGTCTAAATAAAAATTGTGTATCTCTCCCAACTTATACACCCTTTGTAAATTTTCTGAAATTTGGATAGCTAAAAGAAAGTGTTAAGCTTCAAACATATTGAAATTTCCAGATTATAGGTGTACATGGGAATGCAACTTTATTTAGGCAGCAGACAAAAAGTTTAATTATAACAATGAATATTAATGATTTAACCCTCGCGACTACGCGTCGGACTTTTTGCGTCCAGACTTTTTCTTTTTTTAAATTTTTCATATTTTTTTTAATCTTTTTTTTTCTCCTTCCAGGTATTCCTCAGAAAAAGGTTCAAGAAGATGGGAAAATTTTTTGGATTAGTTATAAGAAAAAGAAAAAAAAATATGGCGGTTCAAAGTTGGAATGGACGTAAAAAGTCCATCGCGTAGTCGCGTGTGGGTGACCAAAAATTGGCCTGAAAAATAAAAATCCAAAAAAAAAGTGTTGTTTTCCTTCAGTACTGAATAAATACTGTATTAAAACATTATAAATTATTTAATTTTTTATTTTTTTTTATTAATTTTTAATGAATTTTTAACTTTGATTTTTTTTCCAGATATATTTGAGAACATTTATTTGTAAAATTTATTAAAAATAGTATTAGCAAACATAATATTTAAAATATTGGCTAAAACAACTAAGAAAGGACATAATTACATAATGGCTATGCTAAAAGTTCCAAAAAAATATAAAAAACCTAAAATTTTTAATAAAAATCTGGATGGACCAAAAAGGTCCATCGCGTAGATGGATATATAACCGAACGACGCGTAGTCGCAAGGGTTAACTATCTACACATCAGTTATCAAGTTATTTCAACAAAGGGATTGAATTGAAAATTTTGTATAAAATTTGCTCCCTACATGTCAAAAAAAATTTTTTATTCATATTTCAGTCCAAAAAAAAAATTTCTTTTTTCCTCAATTTTTTTTAAATTTAAACTAGTCTTACCCATTTAAATTAGTAAAAAGCATTGCCATTTTTATATATTATGCAGTGGTTAATTTTACTCTACAGGTATTAAGTGGTTTTCTGTATAATCTCATTACATACCGTATATATATATATATATATATATATATATATATATATATATATATATATATATATATATATATATATATATATATATATATATATATATATATATATATATATATATATATGTGTGTGTGTATACAAATGGAAACTGATTATGAAGGGTACCTCTCTCTTTCCAATCACCATCACTTTGAGTAGGTATTGTCTTAATTGAGTTTTCCTGTTAAAACAATACATCTTCAAAGCTAGAACTTTCTGAAGAAAAGAGCAAAATCGCAACAAAATAGGTACACTTTAAAACAATTTTTTTAGATTGATGGTAAAATTACAAATCACCATTCTTCATTATTAGCCAATCACATCAAATTACACCTTCAAAAATAGTTAATTGTAGACTCATATGTGAGTTCAACGCAAGGTGATGTGAGCTTATAAATTTAAAAACTACAATCTAATTTTATCACAGAAGCTTAAACATGTTCAAAACTAAATAAGTTTACAGCAAGAAAATATCCTTTGAGAAAACTTGTATGAAAGTACTGATAACCTTTAAAGGACTACATCATTGTACGCTTTTCTGCCTCTGCCGTATTGAAAGATCTCTCTTGATATCATATTGAAAAAAAATAATTTTCAAATTAGCTTTAATTTTTTTTTTTTTAATTAAAGTATTTTAAAAAAATTCTTAATTTTTTTACAAAATCATTTGTTGTTAGCTGATTAACCATAAAAAAAAAATGATTATTTCGTTTTCGTAATTAGGCTGAGTAGAAAAAAAAAAATTTGGGCCATGTTACTAAAGTATTACCATATATATATAAATTTATTTTACTTTAGTTCACCATTTAATTCTATTTTCTTTTTTAATTATATAAAATAGAGACATCCAATCATTGCTAGATTGATATTTGAAAAGAAAAAATTTGACAGTTTAAAAGACAGTTGATTTCGTTTTCACAGCATAAATATTTTTTTTTTTATATTAATTTTTGGGGATTTTTCTTTTTATTGTATTTATATTACTCTTCCATAAAGTAAAATATGTGTAGAATGCATTTAAGCATATTTTAACTTCATATTTTTAATATAGTGAAAAATAGTGAGGTATCATGCCAGATCGAATTATTACCATTTTAAGTATTATTGAGCAAGTCTCATGAAAATTAGAGATGGATCACTTAACCTGGATAATTACCACAAAAAATAAATAAATAACAAAAAAATAAATAAATAATTCTACCCTTCATTAGAATGTAAAGGATATATTTGTAGTACTATCAAACACAAAAATAACTGCCTGTTCACTAATACGAATTCCTGAATAACAAAGTATCTTTAGTTGGTGGAAACATAAGCATACTCCGCTTAATGATTTATATTATGCTCCAAGTCTTTGTCTATACCTAGATCAAGCAATCAATAAAAATACCACAAGGGCGACTCTACTCCCAAAATTGCATGTAAAGTATATTATATAAACCCACACTACCACAGTCTTTAATATAACACAATATAAAAATGCGTTCCACGTTCAAGATTCTTTAAGATACTGCCACGGTACAATTTACTATGCTGCTACCGTGGCTATCTTCAATTTTCTCTGTTGAAATCTTGAATGGTCACGTGATGTAAACAAACATGGAGGAGTTAAAGGCCCTTTTAAGGAATAAAATACTTTTGTAAATATTATTACATAAATAGATTTGTTTGCAAATTATTTTGGATAATTATTTTAGCCTTTTCGGATCATTAATTTGTTTTAAATGAAGCAAATTAATTATTTTCCAATTTTTCAAAATTTCGTTGGTTCCAACGTTTTTAATCATGGCTGCCGCCAAAGTCTTTTAAAAAATCTTCGTTTGATTCGTACGTTATTTTATATTCTTACATTTGGCCTTAATGATATTAATTAAATTGATTGTTTAAGTTGTTTAAATGTCTGGTTAACTTAGATTTTAAAATATATATATACGTTTGTTTATAAGCATCAGCTGATAATTGCTAAAGTTGCTAAAGTGAAGTGTCCAACTAATATTCAAGATTTTTAAAGATATTTTCGCTGCAGCTAGCTTAAGCGTGACGTCACGCTTGATTTCATGGAACACACCCTAAATACATAACTAACGTTTCGGATTGGGAGATTCATAAACAAAGCGGTGATAAGCCCTTTTGCATTTGAGTTTAAATTTATAAAAACTTAGGGTTAAGCTTTTATTAAAAGACCTGAAAGAGAAGGGTCGTAATTAGTGTTACAATTAAATAATAATAAGAGGAGACTTACTATGAACTTTTTCAAAAGATTTTTTGTTTGTTTTTTTTCCTTCATATACGAATTCATATAATTAAGAACGTTACGCAATTATATTTTTGAGTAGAAGGCAATAGATATGATAGTAAGAAAGAGTTGAAAAGAAAAAATATAACTCATACCTTATACCTTCGAATTCTGAGGACTTGTAATGAACAAGCAAAAACTCTTACATTTTTAATAACGTCTAGACTTGAAGATGATTTGAAAAAAAAGTGATCATGATTCAACCGGGAGTTTAGTTGAAAAAAAAATGTGCTACATCGATACAAAAAACAAACCAACTTTACAAACTCCTATCAAGGAGAACTTAAAATATATATAAAGTATATACACTAGATAAATTTGTGAAAGCATATAAACAGTTTTATATCCTCCCACTGAAGAGTTGCAACAAATTAGTCACTTAACTGCTATCCAACCTTTCCTCAGTAAACACTGATGCAAAATAAGCATTGAAAATATTAACCAATTCCTTATCTGAACTTACGAAATTTCCATCAAATTTTAATTGGGCCAATTTTCTTATCCTTACTTTTAAATTTATAAAAGCTAAAAACTTTTTCAGGTCTTTATTACTGTTCCTTGCCAAATTAATTCCTGCCATTCTCTTTGCTCTTCTTATTGAGTGGTTGAGTTCATTCCTAATTCTCTTACAATTTTCCAAATCTTCCCCCTGCTCCTACCTTTGAATATTTTAAAACATCTACGCTTTTCACTGATTTTCTCTTTTATCTCTCTACTCCACCAATTAGGTTTTCTATTTGCCACCCTAATGGGTTTATCTTTAAAATACACAGACTAAATGGTAGCCAATATTTGCTTGAAGTATTCCCACATGATGAAACAATTTTGACCGTTAAACTCCTTATCCCAGTCAATTTCACTGAGAGCATTGCATTGTTTCTGAAATCTAATATCTTTTCCCTATTGACTTGCAATTTGGGCCCAGACCTCATATTCCAGTTAAATCTAATAATATAATGATCACTAGTTCCTAAAGTCTCTTCGACTTTGATATCCTTCATCATATTTTCTTCATTTGTTAATATTAAATCTAGCAATGCTAGAAGTTACGTAAATTTTCTTTAAAATTTTACTTAATAGCTATACATAATAAGCTTTCCCGGATCCAAGCGATTTTCTTGGAAAACTTGTAAATCCCCAAAAATCCCCCTTTTATTTTAACTATTTGAGAAATATTTTCAATGATGAGTTCCTTTATCAATTTCATTTTATTAATTGTAGGATAAATTTACTAGAATTAAGTTTATTCTTGGTAGAACAGCCACTGATCTGCATCATGCTCTTTCTAGGGCTTCAGTGCCACAGGAATTCCCAAAAATATATACAAAATTTGCAAAGTAAGAAATCGGTGAGAAAAACAAATTTAAAGATCCAATCTATTTATAACAATAAATGAAATACGTGAAATTATATAAATTGAAATAATAAACGAAATAGTGAAAGAAGAAACAGAATTTTTTGTAGTGGATAGTAGATTATTTTACACTCTAGCTATCCTCTTAACTTTTAAAAAAGTGCTAGATGATGCAATGCAAGAAATTTATATGAATAATATCTTTTTGAATGTTCAACTTTAAATCAACAGTGCACAGGATTATGTTTTGACATAGGCAATGTCCTGTGCTTTTCGTAAACGATTAGTGAACTTTCTAAAAGTTCTAAAAATATTTCCATGCCTTTAACGTAGCATAACGGTAGAGTAATTGATTCAAATGATTGCATGTTCTGTGTTGATCTTTGGTGTGGATCCTAAGTTGAAACTACTTAGAAAGTTGCTTTATTATAATAGGGCAATCTTCGGGAAAAACGAAACTTTTTTGTTTAAAATGAAAATTAGGAAAATATTTACAATTCGGTGATGTTATACAGTATAATAATAACTAATATGTAATAATTATTGTGTTGTAATAATTAGAATATTGTTGTAAGTGCCAAATACCCAAGAAAGTAAATTACATGTACGAGGGACTGGACTGGTATCGTCTTCGATAGACACAGGCTGCTGAAGCAACTGGGATTTTATGTTTTTATTTAAAAAGTAGCTACTCAGTAAGAAAAAATTCAAGTTTCTAATATTCCACTAAGCATAATAATTTGTGCTTTTTCTAATCTTTCTTATTTTAGTTTAAATATATTTTATGTATCTCATTTTGTAAACTGTCTTTTTCACTCTCCTGTAGTTTGAGCAGCTTTGGCAGAGTTGTTGGTGGATTACTTTAAAAGCAACAAATATATTCCCCTTGCCATTGATAAAGGACTATGTAGGGTTAGGTTTCTAAATTTTTGTATAGGTATAGGACATAGCCAATTAAAAATAACTTATCGCGGATCAGGAACGTAAATGTTATAACCCTTTATAAACTTGGATTGTTTTTATATTTTATTCTTTGAATATTTTTCCAAAATTTGTTAGTCTTTTTATTTATCAGTATTACTTTAGATCAAAGAAATATAAAGTGTTTAATTTGTCAAAGTGGGCTGCAGACTTTTGTAATGACGTATTCTATAATCGTAACATACTCTTGTTCAATTTTTTCTTGAAGATACCAAAGTTTGAAGATACTTTATTTTTTTTTTATTTTTGAAACTTGATTCTTGAGAATTAGTCAGACAAAAAAAGAAATCTTGTAATAATGAAAAAAATTTGAAAAAAAAAGACTGAAAATAGAATTACATTTTGGCATTTTCTGCCAAATCTTAATCTAGCCAGTTATAAAATATCTTAAACTACAAAAGTTATGAACCCAATAAAGGAAAATGAGTTGAAGAAAGTCTAATGAAGCCTAGTAAGACCAGTTTTGTAAGGAAAAAAATTTAATATTAAAATTTGGTAAAATTTGATCTAGAACCATATCTCTCTAGTTTTCACTATATGAAAATATAAAGTCAAAATATGCTGGAATGCATTCTATGCAAACTTTTACCTAATGAAAACGTAAAAAAATATATATATAAAAGAAAAACAAAATTTAATAAAAGTATATACGGTATATATATCAATGTTTCAAATACGGAAATGACTGCCTTTAGATTGTCCATTATTAATTATTTAGTATTTAATAATTTTCAAACATTGCTGTTAATATTATTTAATAGTAATTTTCAAATGTTTCAGTTACTATTTTGTTTAAAAAAAAAAAATGAAAAACGATATTGAAATTATTTGAAAAAAAAATACAAAAAAAAAAAAAAAAAAAAAAAAAAAAAAAATTATTTTAATAATAATATATATTATATATATATATATAATATATATATATATATATATATATATAATATATATATATATATATATATATATATATATATATATATATATATATTTATATATATATATTATATATATATAATATATATATATATATATATATATATATATATAATATATATAATATATATATATATATATATATATATATAATATATAATATATATATAATATATATATATATATATATATATATATATATATAATATATATATATATATATATATATATATATATATATATATGTATAAGCTATTTATTAATTGTTTTCTTTTATATATACACTGAAAGACAGCATTTGCCAGATTAGACTTTTTTGCTGGCTGTAGGTATACTTTCTATCTTTTAAGTCAAGCTGTTGAACTAGTTTATTAGATCTTAAAATTTTTTAAATCAAACATACTAGTTTGATAACTTTTACTCATAGGGTAAAAAGTATGCCTATGGCTAGCAAAGAGACCTGGCATAGCACTGTCTTTACTGTATGTATGTATAAATATATAAAAAATAATAATTAACATTAATAATATATATATATATATATATATATATAATATATATATATATATATATATATATATATATATATATATATTTAATATATATATTACAGGTATACCTCGGTAATACAGCAGGTATGGTTCTAGACCACCGCTGCAATGCAATTCACTTGTTACAAAATATGAGTACCTTAAAACTTGTTTACCCTATCATTTATTGTTTGCGCAATAACGCTAGGCTAAAAATAAGTTTCAATTTAAAAATAAAATACGTAATGAAGGGTAAATAAAATAAAAATAATATATTTTAGCTTTAAAAACTTTATTAATATCATTGAAGGAAGTTGAAGGGGATTAGTGAGACTCGTCATCTGACCCTTCAATGAATCTAATTCTCTTGCTTGGTGGAGAGTCTAGCGTTAATGTTGATGGTTGTTGAGGCGATGATGGCTGTTGAATGATAGAATTTGAAGGTGCGGGTATTTGCGGCACTGGCTTAAAATAAAATGTCAATGACGTTTGCTTCATTGAGCATCTCTTTCTCTCTCAAAGAATTTCAGTGTAGCATGTGATGTCGTTTAGCAATCTTTTGCCAACTTTCGAACTTCTCTCAAAGTTATTGTCAATTGATTCAAATCCTTTCACAACTGTATGCAGTAGGCCTACATAATGCTCTAAATCTTTTGTAGACATTTCCTTAATTTCGTTGTCATAATCGTCATCAACAGCAGATTCAGCCTCTAGAAATAATTTACGTTGCTCATCGAGTACGCCGCATGGGAAATTTGTTGATTAAAAGCTGTACACGCCGAAAAATATTTTGCACTGTAAAACGAGGTATACCTGTATATATATATATATAATATATATATATATATATTATATATATATATATATATATATATATATATATATATATATGGTAAAGGTGGAGATTGTTTCTGAGTTTCGATTGTTAAAAAATATCGAAAATCGAAAATATCGGAGAAGCCTATCGTAAACAAGAAAGTTGTCAGAGGTACGAGGTACTATTACTAGACATAGACACAATTATTATTACTTACTTTTCTAGTAGAACCTAATTCGACTTATCATAACCTGAACTACCGAAAAATTGCCGTAAAAAGAGGCCTAACCTACACAAGAATTTGCCGTAAAAGAGACCTAACGTACACACAAGAACGTTTGCACGACATAGTAGCCTAGGGCTAATTATAGGCAGGAAAAATATCGATTAAAAATAAAATATCGACATAAAAAAAATCGAAATAAAAAAAAAAAAAAAAAAAAATCCAAAAAAAACAATATAATATATATAATATATATATATATATATATATATATATATATATATATATATATATATATATATATATATATATATATATATATATATATATATATATATATATATATATATATATATATATATATATATATATCTAAGATGGTAATATCACATTTTTAACTAATTCCATTTTTTTTTTTTATACACTGATAACCTTTTATTATAGTACATTGCAAAAAAAAAAATAATGAATAGTCAAAGGACATATATAGCAGCATGGTATTCAATTATTTTTATATAAATGAAAGACAAAGAATATAGTCACTTCATTCAGAGTATAACATCAGTTTTTTTAAATTTTTTTAAATGGTTTTTCTTTTATTATGGTTTTATATTACTTTTCCATAAAGTAAAAAATATGTGTAGAATGCATTTAAATGTAAAGTGAATATAGTGAAAAATAGAGAGGCATTGTGGTAAATCGATATATTACCTAAAATTTTGGTATTAAAGGTTATATTGATACACCAAGACTGATATATTTATTTTGAAAGTAATTGATAACAGATGCTATTCAAGAATAGCATCTGTTATCAATTACTTCCAATAAATAATAAAGATTTATTAAGACATAGTATATAACTAGTGAGTGTGTGCAGTTACAATTTATACTATATTAGAGCTTTTAAATATTACATTATATTATATTATTATTATTATTATTATTATTATTATATATATATATATATATATATATATATTATATATATATATATATATATATATATATATATATATATATATATAATTATTTTTTTTCTTTTTTTTTCTTTATGCCAGGTTATTATTCTTGGTAATTAGAGTATCAAGGTAAAATATTTTGGTTCTCATTGAGAACTCGCCCCCTTTTACTTTTTTCCAGTAATTTAGTTTTAAATATATTTAAAATAATTATTGAAAACAAAGGTAATTAGAAATATACCTATGGCAGAAAATCCAAATGATGTGCCAATGTTAGGGCTTAGTTCAGGCTCCAATCAGAATAGATCTACTCATGTTTCTGGTAAGTTTCTCTTATCTTTTTCATAATATATTTCTTTTTTCCCCATTTTTTCTTTTGTTTATTATATATATATATATATATATATATATATATATATATATATATATATATATATATATATATATATATATATATATATATATATATATATATATATATATATATATATATATATACAAGGCTATATGAAATGGATATTTAAATATTAAGCAAAATTAATATTTCAGGATGTAACAAGAAATACTTAGTTTTAGCACTAAGAGATATTTTCTAACTGGTATTATGATAGAGCTTGCAGTACAATTCAATATATTGAGTTGCTAAGATTTATTGCTGATCATATGAAACACTCGTAACTTTGTTTTAAATGTTCAGAATGACCTTCTGCATGAATACCATTTTTAGTATAGCATTATATTAATATCAAAATATAGGCTATTCCAAAAATAATGTAGCCTGTATTGTGTATTGTTTCTGCCACCATAACTTAGTCACAGAAAATTTCTACACCGTCTTGCAATTCTCCACCTTTAAATGATCCTACAAATAAAAGTCTGATCAGTTTAACTCTTGTGACTCGTGAAGACTGGGTAATTGGCATAGCTACCTATGCTTATTCAGTGATCAAGGAAGGCAGACTTCATTTTGTTTCTAGTAAGCACCAGTTCTAGAATGTGGAGTGTGATCATGCGAGACATTGCAGAAATTCTTCTTCTTCAGAGATCTTACTTTATGATCTCTTTCTGTTGATTGAATAAGTTGCAGAGCTCTACTTACTCACAATTTTCAATGGATACTTTCAAAAATTTTTTTTATCTGAACATGTGTTCTAGGTACTTTTCTTGATATAAATGACAAGCTCCAAAGACATGTTTGCCAGTCATTAATAAAGTTCACTGTCACTAACTCTTTGTCCATTTACATTATCCCCAACTTTGGAATTCCTTTTCATTGTGCAATATTTATTCTTAAGTACTTTGATTTAAAATACTTTGATTAGTTATGTATGCATTGTTGGGTACTTTGAATAAATACAAATTAACTATAGATTATTAATATGTTTTCTGATAGAAAGGAATATTAATATTTTTTTAGATATTATTGCATTGCCTTAATCACTAAGGAGAGAGATACATCTAGGCTGTCGTATGTTATTGTGTTACAATCCACATTAATATTGAGGATAATTTTCATTCATACTTTTAAGTTTAAATGACTTTATATAAAACTGAAGTAACCCTTGAGGAACTTTTTTTTACATAGTATATATTTTTTATTTAAATAGGAAAAAGAAGCAACCTGCATTTGTCATTCCAGAATGAAAAGAAAGTACCTGATTCAACAGTGAAT
>SEYY01016366.1:0-10000 GCA_009176605.1 Armadillidium nasatum
AATGTGTATTTTACAGCAATATATTTAGATATATAATAAAGTTTAGTGCTTGAGTTATGACATTTGTAAGTGAAGGCAAAAAATTGTGTAAATGCAAATTTTGAAAGCTGGTGCTTCCCAACAGGAGAGAAGTTAAAATGCTTTAACTATAATCTTTAGTTTCTAACTAAATGATTCTTTGTGTCACGTTTTGTCTTAAAAATCCTAATATATATATATATATATATATATATATATATATATATATATATATATATTATATATTATATATATATATATATATATATATATATATATATATATATATATATGCAATTTTTTTTATTTTTTTTATAAATTGAAGTTTTTGTTCAAAAAATTTTGATTGATCTAAATTTAATTTGTTCCTTGTATTGTTTTTGGGGTGTATAATATCACAGCATTAGCCAAAATAAAGCTTTATGAAATGTTATGATCAGGGTTGGCATTGATTAAATCAAATTGATTTAATCAGTTGATTAAATCAATTGATTTTTTTATGAAAAAATCATGATTTTTTTGATTTTTTTGATTTTTTTAAAAAATATAAAAGTTTTTTTTTTTTATTTATTTGTTTTATTTGTCATATTTTTTGATACATAATGATATAACAGATATATTAGTTCCTTCTTACTGTGTTAAAAAACTTTAAAGTAGTTTATATATTAGAAATATAACTTCCTTAATATTTGGTTCAAGATTTCATTTAGGGTAATACAAGAATCTGATCTTCATTAATATAATTTATCCAATATAGAACTGTTAGAGTTTAGAATTCCTAATATATATTCAATCAAATCTTCAACAAAATTTTATTGAGCTTTAATCTAATGCAATTTGAGGTTATAGACAAAAGAGAAAACAGAAAAGACAATTCCTTTTAATTTTCAACCATTTAAATTTTTATACAACATTGTAAGAAAACAATATTCCTCTATATAAATTATAAAAGAAAGAAAATTTAAGCACTTTTGATGCATAATCATTAATCCATAAATTAAATACATAACTTGCAAAAATATATATATATATATATAATATATATATATATATATATATATATATATATATATATATATATATATATATATATAATATATATATATATATATATATATATATATATTATATATATATATATATATTGCAAGTTATGTATTTAATTTATGGATTAATGATTATGCATCAAAAGTGCTTAAATTTTCTTTCTTTTATAATTTATATAGAGGAATATTGTTTTCTTATAATGTTGTATAAAAATTTAAATGGTTGAAAATTAAAAGGAATTGTCTTTTCTGTTTTCTCTTTTGTCTATAACCTCAAATTGCATTAGATTAAAGCTCAATAAAAATTTTGTTGAAGATTTGATTGAATATATATTAGGAATTCTAAACTCTAACAGTTCTATATTGGATAAATTATATTAATGAAGATCAGATTCTTGTATTACCCTATATGAAATCTTGAACCAAATATTAAGGAAGTTATATTTCTAATATATAAACTACTTTAAAGTTTTTTAACACAGTAAGAAGGAACTAATATATCTGTTATATCATTATGTATCAAAATATATGACAAAATAAAACAAATGAAAAAAAAAGTTTTTATTTTTTAAAAAAAAAAATTTTTGATTGATCTAAATCAAAAAAATCATTGATTCCTTGTATTGTTTTTGGATTTTGTATAATATCACAGCATTAGCCAAAATAAAGCTTTATGAAATGTTATGATGTACAAGTTATTAAAAATACCTATTTACCTTGTTCATTTTGTTACCATTGATTTAAATTATACATATTGATCCATAATTATAAAGCAACATAAGCATATTCCCACACTCCATTGGACCTCTATTTTTTTTAGTTACAATAAAATAGAAACTTAGAGGCTTTAATTTTAAGGGATTTTTCATAAAGAATTTTACATAACAAAGTTTTTATAAATATTAAGAATACTGTTTCAGTTAATTATTTATTATTCTTACATTTAAAAATAGATTGTTAGTAACTTTTGGTATTTTGTGCTACGTACAGTAACTAAAGGTAATTAGAGTTCTGGAATCCATACTCAGAATATCATCAAACCATTAAACTAGGATGACTGGTGTCATTTCCTACTAAGGAACATGAACTCTCACTTAGAGTTTATCAAAGTGCTTCCTTTTATTCATGGCAGTTGTTTTGCTTTTATCAAAGTGCTTCCTTTTATTCATGGCAGTTGTTTTGCTTTTATCAAAGTGCTTCCTTTTATTCATGGCAGTTGTTTTGCTTTTATCAAAGTGCTTCCTTTTATTCATGGCAGTTGTTTTGCTTTTATCAAAGTGCTTCCTTTTATTCATGGCAGTTGTTTTGCTTTTATCAAAGTGCTTCGTTTTGTTCATGGTTGTTCTTTTGCTGAATGTATTCTGATACCCTTTAAGAGAAACCAAATTTTATAGTCAAAATTTTTTACAACCAGTTTAATAAGTAGTTTTTAAAACTTTTATCTAGTGTTTATTATTACAGAAATTTTTTGTTTGTAATGGATGCTTCCCCTTCAGTAGATTCCTCCTGTTGACTTTGCTGTAGTTGGAAGATCTTTTCATTTGTGTGTGTTTTTTTAATGATAGGAATAAGTGCTGCAAATGTCTTTTTAAATTGATGCTCTTGTTAGTGAATTTTTATAAAGACAGGAAAATAACTAATTTTATTTGCTCTGCTTACATTTTTCACTATAATAATCAGTAATTAAGCAATATTTATTTTCATGTGTATTGTTATATACCCAAACACTGAATTTAGTATGAACTTTCATTTTCATTTTTGAGGATTTTATTCATTCAAAAAATTTAGAATTGTCAAAATTTTGTAATTGCTTATAAAAATTTTCTGAAAATGTTAAAAAAGTTATTTTGCATTAGTCTGAATTGGAATTACTGAAGTTTATATTAAAGTTGAAGGCAAAGTAGGTATATTTTCACTGACTTTTAACTGAATCAACACTAAGATTGTTTTTAATTTTGAGTCTTTAACTTACAGGTGATAAACACAAATCCATATTAAATAAATAAAATTAATTTTTCATTTTTCCAGAATATTTTCAGCAACTTCTGAGTAAGTGTCCATTAACTTTTTCTTAAACCTTTCTGTTAAGTGTATTGTAATATTTGTTAGTTGTTTGCCACATAATTTTAAAAAGGAAAAAAAAAAAAAATTAGAAATGTCAGTTGGAGTTCCTATTCAAATTCTTCAAGAAGCTGAAGGACATACTGTTACAGTAGAAACAAAGTCGGGAGAAATATTCAAAGGCAAATTGGTGGAAGCTGAAGACAATATGAATGTTCAGGTTGGTTGTTGGTTCTATTATTAACTACTTGGCTCAATTTCCTTTTAATTAAATTTGGAAATATGAAAAATATAACCACATCATATATATATATATATATATATATATATATATATATATATAAATATATATATATATATATATATAATATATATATATATATATATATATATATATATATATATATATATATATATATATATACGCAATTAGAGAAAAAAGTATATATATATATATATATATATATATATATATATATATATATATATATATATATATATATATATATATATATATATATATATATATATATAATATATATATATATATATATATTATATATAAAAGTTGGAGGCCTGCATAGCCACTTTTAACAATGGGAAGATAAGTAATATGGAGAATATATTTGTAAGAGGTTCGAAAGTAAAACTAATTGCTCTTCCAGACTTTTTGAAAAATGCCCCAATGTTTGCAGCGATGAAAGGGAGAAGAGGAGGAGGAATTGGATACTCTGCTCAAAGAGGTAAGGGAATTAATTATTTATTCAGTCATTCAATCGTAAAGGGTATTTTTTTTTGTTCTTCTTTGTTATTTAGTTTTTATGACACCCCCTCCTTGAATAGGGCTTTGCCCGTGAGTGGTGGTGATGTGTAAAAAAAAAAAAAAAAAAATTTTTTTTTTTTTTTTTTTTTTTTTTTTTTTTTTTTTTTTTTTTTTTTTTTTTTTTATTTATATTATATATATTATATATATATATATATATATATATATATATATATATATATATATATATATATATATATATATATATATATATATATATATATATATATATAATATATATAATTAATATATATTATAATAAATGCTTTGAATTTCGAACAAATTTTGAGTACTTAGGATGTAAATGAATTTTATAATAAATGTGTGTTGACTGAAATTAAGGAAAAAAAATTCAAATAAGTAATAACTAATATGTATATGAAATGTTTCTTAAGTTATTTATGATCAGTGCAACGGTTAAAGGTGTTTTACATATTAAAAATACTTTGCATAGTTGCAGTGGACAAATACAAATTTTTCACTGTTCTGGTTTCCTCTTACATAGGAACATAGGAAAATAGAGACAGTTAGAAGCCACAAGGGCCTATCGAGACTGTCCCAGTCCAAACAAATATATATATATATTCCCTGTTGTATTGAAAAGACTCTTACTCATTACTGAAGAGGGTGGAGGAGCACTTAGGTACATTTTAGCTAATAAAGACAACCCAAGAGTTAGGGGTTTTCTTCTTAACAACTCTCCCGCTCTCACTAATTCTCTCCTTTTTTTTCTACTCGAAGAATTGTTGCGTCACTCTCTTTGTACTATCGCTATTACAATGGACACTGTTCTTCTAAATTCTCCCGTCGCATACCTCTTCCATTGAGAAGGAGTGCTCGTGCCACTCGACTTTCTACACAGTCGTCATCCTTTCTCTGTCCAACTTCAACCGCTATATGCTCAATCTTACATATACTCAACTGGTAGAGTCAAGAACACACTCCCTTTATTTGTTTTCCCAATTTCCTTTGACTTGCACACTTTCAAGCGCCATGTATCGAGACATGTCGGCGTTTAGCGATCGTGTTCCGTATTGCCCCAACTCTGTTGGAAATTAGTTGGCCTCTGGCCTTTGCCCACCAGAGGAGACAAAAAAAAAATATATATATATATATATATATATATATATATATATATATATATATATATATATATATATATATATATATATATATATATATATATATATATATATATATATATATATATAATATATATATATATATATATCTTAATTTGAGGGTATTTAATTTTAATTATGAGTACATGGAGAATATATAATATTTTCAAAATTTAGCTTTCAGTTATAAGATGTATTGTGGTTAATGGTTATTCATAAATATTAAGTTTTCAGTTTTTTAAAAAAAGGAAACATGTTACTCTTTTACATTCTTTCAATAAGATAAAGTTTTAATCTTTTCTGTTTTATTACTTTTTTCCTATTTCATTTGCAATAGTACTTTATAATATTAAAATAAATGATAATTATAATATTTATAATTATAGTTTTATAAAATGTAACTAAATAGAAAGGAAGTGTTTGAACTAAGGTGTGTACTGTATTTCAGTAAACTTCATTTTATGGAATTGTGTCTAATATAAAAACTGAATTATATTACATGTTTTTTAAAAAGTATATTCTTATTCTTTCACAGTTAGTGAGAGAATTGATATTGGAATCAGAATCAGAAGTTTTGCTGGAAATCGGCATCGGAAATCAGGAAGTTTTTTTTTTTTCCTATCATCCCATCATATATATATATATATATATATATATATATATATATATATATATATATATATATATATATATATATATATATATATATATATATATATATATATATATATATATATATATATATATATATATATATAGATAGAGATAGAGAGAGAGAGAGAGAGAGAGAGAGAGAGAGAGAAGAGAGGTTGAGAAAATATTAAAGTATGGTAAATATGAAAAAAACTACCCGAAATCGAAGAAACATCACAAGCTTCTCGTGTGTTATGTAAGATAGGTAACCTATAGGGTCGATAGGAAGCGTCTGTTCCTCTGTGGTCATCATTCTCTGCTGGTACAAGTAAGGTATGTCCAAGCATACAGAATTTCAATGAAAAATTATTGGTGCCCATATACCCACCTAAGGCCATGAGTCCATATTGTTCTTCAGGAAAAACGTTATTTGATAAGCACCAGCGATTACGTAAGTCGAAATTGGCTTTAAGAGACATATTAGCATTGCGGAGGATTGTGACCAAAAATTAAGAAAACCAGCTGCAAATGAATACCAGTCTTGCAAATCATGTCAGCACAATATTAGTGAGGAAGGAACACAATAGGTTGAATATTTATAGGTGTGCTGTAGCTGCCAAACCTTTTATAAACGACATGAATGTCAGAAAGTCGGGAGAGTGATATAACACTCATAAGGCTTGGACTACTAATCAGTAGAAAACAGTCCTCCGGTCTTTTTTACCTGTAGAGAAGACCGTCCCAGAAATATGATCTGGACTGACTGGACAAGTGAAGTATCGAGGAGGTTCCATCATAGTTTGGGCATCATACCATGGTATTCTTCAGGCCCAATTTCTCCATGCATGATGAATACTGCCAGAGATTATATATGCGAATTTTGGGTGACCAAGTTTATCCAATAGTGAAGAGATTGTTTCTTATAAGTGTCGCCATTTATCAAAATAAGCCCGAATTCACACAGCTCAAAGAATCCCTGTGGTCAATATTGGAAAATACAGTTGGGAATCGCTATTCATCACTAATATCCATACTAGAACTGAGTCTTGTTTTGAATGAGGAATGGTATTGCATCTCATTATGCACTATTAGGTCTTACATTTGTCGATTTCCAGAAGAATTCAGGTGGTTATGAATACGAAAAGCGATCCAACACTTCAATTAAAAAATAATTTCTTACATTTAGCAGGTATTTCAAAATTTTGGTCCAACCCATATATATATATATATATATATATATATATATATATATATATATATATATATATATATATATATATATATATATATATATATATATATATATATATATATTATATATATTATAATTTTTTTTTTTTTATTTATTTAAATAAATGAAAATTATTTTTTAATTATGGTGCTGGATCGCTTTTTCATGTAGAATTTTCACAAGTGTGGAGCGGTGAAAATGTACCACTGAAGTGAATGCCATCACTAAATATATATATATATATATATATTATATATATATATATATATATATATATATATATATATATATATATATATATATATATATATATATATATATATATATATATATATATATATATATATATATATATATATATATATATATATATATATATATATATATATATATATAGTTTATTTTATTTATTTGCCCCGACAACGACTGGCAGATAAGCCTAACGGTCTCTTCTGCAATTGCGCGCGAAGTTGAAATCTCAGAGCCCTTACTGACCTTTTTTTTGTAGGTTCACGGCGGACCCCTTTCCCTCAGGTTCGAGCAAAATTTCAGCCTGATTGAACCTAAAAAAAAAATAAAAGGATTAAGAAAGAAAATGAGGCGAGCGTAGCGATCCTTCAAGCTCAGGTGGTAAGTTCCTGAAACCGATTTTGGGGGGTTTACGGGGCCCCCAAGAACCCCTTCCCCCGACTTGAGCCCAATATTGATGGATTGAACCCCCCAATATGGCATCGGGAAAGAGCATGAGGTTGATTTGATCGAAATGATTTGCAATAGCAAATCAAAATTCCGTTAGTCTTATCTGGCAGTTGATCTCGGTCCCACTACTATATATATATATATATATATATATATATATATATATATATATATATATATATATATATATATATATATATATATATATATATATATATAATAATAATAATAATAATAATAATATATAATAATAGCGAGCATCGTATGTCAAATTTTCAATATCCGACAGCAGAAGATTGGACTGAAAGATCGGGGAATCAAGAATCAGAGAAGTGAAAAATATGGGTAGAGCGTTTTTTACGAAAGCCATGCTTGGGATCAGAGATAAGAATAAAAGAATTGAGATGTTTCCAAATTTTCCTGTTAAGGATAGATTCGAAAACTTTGGAGAGAACGGAAGTTAAAGAAATGGGGCCGTAGTTATAGGGTTGAGAGGGGTCCCCCTTTTTCGGCACAGGCTGAATGAGTGCACGTTTCCAGCAAGAAGGGAAGGTTGAAGTAGAGAGATAAAGACGAAATAGTTTACCACGGCAGGGTGCAAGCTCGGAAGCACAAGGTTTGAGAACCACAGGAGGGATACCATCAGAACCGTACGCCTTTTTAGGGTTAAGCTCAGAGTGATCAGAAATGACGCCCTTAGAAGATAATACAATTTTAGATGTTAAATGAGTTAGAGAGTTGAAGGAATAAAAAAAGCTCCGGAATTCGCCTAAGGTTGAATTAAAAGCAAAAGTTTGAGCTTTAGAGGAAGGCAAAACGCCAGTTGTACCGTCAAAAGATGCTAGTGGAGGGAAAGGGGGAGAAAGAAAGTTAAAGTTAATATATTTTTTCAAAATGCCAGAAAGGACGTGGGGGAGAAGAACCTGAAAGATTATTGCATTATTGACGGAGTTTTTGGTGTTGCTGAGAATAGAATTTGCACGATTCCGGAATGAAATTTAAGTTGCATGAGTTTCTGGAATTTGAAGATGACGGTAACCCCAGAAGGCAGCATCCGTGCATTGGATAGCACGAGAACAAGCAGAGATAAAAACTGGTTTGTAAAATTTAAGAGAAAAGAAATAAAAAATATGGGTATGTAATCCTCCTTGCCAGAGAGAATCACCTTGGTTATGAGCTCTGCACATTCCGAGTGACCCCTTCCATGGAAACAATAATTTCATTCTTTAGGAAATCTGAAAAGTACAATCGCAAGTCAGACCAGTTAGTGGCACCAAAGTGCCAGTAACTCTTCTCACCGAAGACCGTTCTTGTGGAAAGTTGGAAGAGACAACAAGATGCAGAGGTAAGAATGTGATCGGATGAACACAGAGGAAGAAAGTTTAACAGTGTAATGATAAGGTTAAGAAGTTAGGATAGATCAAGTATGTTGGTTTCATCACCAAGACGGTCAGGGATGCTAGTAGTGAGATGCACCAATTGCTCAAGGTTGTTTTGGATAGAAAAGTGTTAGATGAGTCCACTAGCTGGGAAATTAGAACTAGATGAAGGTCATTTTCGATGGTGAACATTGAAATCACCTAAAATGATGATTTCTGGGAATAGTTCAAGAAGAAAGAATGTGTTCTATTTTGGAATTTAAATACCCAAAGAATTTTTTATAGTCAGTAAGTGATAAATAGACAGAACAAGTAAATTTTATAGTAGAATTGCAAGAGAGCATAAGCCCTAAAGTAGAGATTTTAGAAGACTCCAAATTAGAGACACGAGAACAGACAACATCGCTGCGCACATATACGCAACATCCGCCTTTGGCTGAAAATTGAGGATAGAGACAGTAGGAGGAAACAGAGTAGGGTTTGCTGTCAGAGCACACAAACACCTGATTTTCAGTTAAGAATAAGAGATGAGGTCTAGAAGAAAGGTGGTGTTCGACAAAGTGGAAATTAGACAAGAGACCGCGAATGTTGCCGGAATTAATTAAAAAGAAGACCGTGCACCAAGGTAAGCCGGCATCAAGGTCTTGTTGACACCAACCCCATCACCGGAGGCCATATACTCTTAATTGGTGATGGGGGAGGGCTATATTTCGAGCTTTCCTTCTCCGAGGCAGCTTTATTTTTCGCCATTTTGATTGCCTAAAAAAGGTAATGTATGAATAATCGCTTGTAAATTTGTAGGATACATGTAAAGAAGCGGGAAGGTAGTGGGAGCATAGGCACTCTAATATGAGTCAGTGGTACACTAGAAACCCTCGGAGAAGGTGAAACTAGAAAAGGAACGAAACAAAGGGCAACGGATTTAAACTAAATTGTCTATCCCACCCTATCACCCCGAATGTTATTCCCAGTGGGGGAGTACATTCATA
>SEYY01016366.1:12500-15577 GCA_009176605.1 Armadillidium nasatum
TATTATTATTATTATTATTATTATTGTATGCATAAATAGAAGGTAATATAGGAAAGCACACTTAATTTAAAAAGAAATTACCCAAAGGTTTAATGTTACTACTATTAACCATTGGTAAGTTATTTTGCATAATGGAAATCAAATATTGAGTTATTTTCTATAGTGAAAATCAAATATTGAGTTACTTCAATAAAAAACTTAAACAAATAAAAAAAAATAGAATCGTTGAGTAGTTTTTAATGCTTAATAGTTTAGTAATTTATGTAAAAGGTTTGAAAAGTTATCACTTCAAGACTATAATTTATATGCATACCACAAATAATTCTATTTTTTTATTTTACCTAAAGAGAAAAAAAAAAATACAAATTTAAAGTTTTCTATATTTAGGAAAAAATGGAAAGATTTATTTGATTTCTATTTTTATTGGAGAAATCTTGATTTTGTAAATCGATTAACATAAATGCAAATAGAAGAAAATTATTTATTTAGGCACTGGTAAAGTAATACTTAGTGTTAAGTTTTAATATATATATATATATATATATATATATATATATATATATATATATATATATATATATATATATATATATATATATATATATATATATATATATATATATATATATATATATATATATATATATATATATATATATATATATTACAACAATTTGTCAATAGATATGTGTAGATAGGGGAAACTGCTATTGAGAAATTTATTTAAATCACTGGGAAAGAAAACGCGAAATTTATTATACAATTGGTAATGTTTGCTTTGAAACCAACTATATTTGAAATTGTAAACTTCCTTCTCATAGAAGCTATCTGTTAAGAACATTCATAATTAGAACATTGGGACTGATGAGACTCGACCTAAAATAAATGGCTAATATTTGACGTTCGTTTTTTAAGATTGTGATTAGGCGTTTAATCTCGAACTATTTAAGGTTCATGAAATAACAGTTTAAGGAAATATTTCGTAAGCAAGTTGGAGCATGGAACCTTGAGAATGGTTCATAAATTTTAAAATCGATTGTGAAGTATTGAAAATTATTACTTATATTATTCTTTTAACATTAGAGTTATTATTTAAATTTACCAATTGGTAATTTGTTGTTGAAAATCATATTTTTTGTAAGATGTAATTCATTTCGAAATCGCTGTTTTTTTTTAAGTAGTTTATATCTTTTAAAAATTGGTGTCGAGTAAGGATTGCGTATTTGTTTACATATCGTTCCATTAAAAGTTTTGCGATTTATGTCATTTGTTTTATTCTTTACTATCCTAATAAACAGCTAAATGATCATGGATGAATTTGTTCCTAAAAAGGAGTGACGACCATAAATCTGGAAATGTAAAATTGAAAATGTTCTTTCCAATGAATTCATTAAAGCAATAAATGAAAACTTCTTTGGTCTCAAAGTTTAACTTGCTAACTTGAATTCTTAATATAATGATTTTAGAGTAGATAGGCTAAATAAAGTCGTACTCGTACGTTAAATTTTCTCATCAATAAATAAATCTGTTCTTGTTTTGCAAGATTGTGATTTGCAGATATTCTTAATGATTCGTGTGATATATTGCACGGTGTACACATATACTAGTTTGCAGGCGTTTTCATTCCATTATGGAACGATTTTCAATAAAAGTGATGGAAGGAAATAGCTTTCCTGTAACTAAAGCCATAATTGTAAAGATTAAGAAGAAAAAACATGTAAGCCAAATATTTCCGATGTAAAAATTTGTGATCCCGCAAATTCATTCCCAATCTATAGAACAGAAATAGAAATAAGAGTGAATAAAGAAGGACCTTTCAAGCCAAAAATCGTTTTCCCTCGAACAAGGAAAAAGATAAACAGGTCATAAGTTGCATAGGCAAATTATTAAATCTGAATACATTACGTGATTTAATTGGACATATTAGCTTAATGCCTTTCCTTGTCAACGGAAAATTAAGAGTAGATGTCCATTTGCTCCCAGGGAAAATAATGTACGAAAGGGAAATTCAGCACTAACCCTTAAAGAATGGTTGAAGTAGATGCAAAGTTGATCATAGATGGAGAGGTAGGCAAGACATAAACTTTCTGGTGTGTTTAATAGTGTTCTTGAAAAGTTTGTAACAATTCGAATGACATGTTCTTGTGAAGGGCGTTCTCAACACTTAGCAATATTAAAACTAAATTAAGAACAACCAAAGGGCAGTGATGATTAGAACTTACCTGGACAAAGTTTTGTCCACGGGCCAAAAGTTGCCCGGCAATGCTCAAAATATGACCCGTGACAAGGTGTGTTAAAATATTTATTTTTTAAAGTGAAAGAAAAAAAAACAAAAATCAGAAAAGGCACTGCCTCCTCTGTCTCCCCCCCAAAAGCTACCACTGAATATATATATATATATATATATATATATATATATATATATATATATATATATATATATATATATATATATATATATATATATATATATATATATATATATATATATATATATATATATATATATATATTTATAGAATATAGCATTTAGTTAATATATTTGAATTATTCAAAATAAACGAACCTGCTAATTCAAAATGGCGTCAATTAATGAAGTTATTCTTATTTGATTGTTAGTGGCGAACATTTTTTTTTTTTTTTTTTTTTAATCTAATTTGAATATGGTCAAATATGTATTTTAATTACTGTTCAAAAATTAGTGTTGGAATCTAAGTTACTTAGTATTTATTATGGAAGTTTAAAAATGCTGTGGAGTGTTCGAACTAATTTTTAGTCTGTGTATTCTAGAAATTACAGAATTGAATAATAGTCTATGCATAAATTTAAGATCGTTTCTATATTTTATTATTATAGTTTTAAGCTTCTGCTATATAAAATCAATTTTAATTTTCACTTAGTGATAAAATCTGATTCAAATGGGGCGATATATATATATATATATATATATATATATATATATATATATATATATATATATATATATATATATATATATATATATATATATATATATATATATATATATATATATATATATATATATATATATATATATATATATATATATAATATAT
>SEYY01016367.1:0-16690 GCA_009176605.1 Armadillidium nasatum
ACAGAAGCATCCTCCCAAGACAAAACAGGATTCACTTCCAAGGTAGTTAGCAAAGAAGCGGAGCAATTGCCCCCAATTAGCCCGATTGAAGTGCCAGAAAGTACGTTTAGGGCATGGTGGAGCTGTTGGAGAGAAAGCATTATAACTTAAGAGTTATAAGGTTATGGTCAGAGTTATCGATAGATGGGAAAATGGTGTATTTATTTAGGAGTAGTGGTGAAGCATAATCAAGTGTGTTCAAGAACTTGGTTAGGACGATCTGGAATGTGTGTGGGTTCCCTAATCAACTGCTCCAGATCGTTGAGAATGCTGAATGATTTGGCCTCCCTTCCCACCTGTATCAGTATGAGAGGAGCCCAACCATTCAGTGTGGTGTACGTTGAAATCTCCTATAATAGACGACTTCAGCATTTGAATGAGAGGTAATAGTCTCGTGAGAAGTAGAAAGATATTGAAAAAACCTGTAAAATGTGTTCCATTAGGGGAGCAGTAGCAGAAACACAATTTTAATAGTAAGAAGACAGATTTTAAGCCATCAGACATCGAAATTAGGAGATTCAAGATTTACTAGACGTCACAGGAGTATTAAATGTTAATATAGGCACAGACTCCACCATTTAGTCGAAAATTGTGAAAAACTTGTAGTTAGAGGAAGATTCCCTGTTCAACTAGGTCTCAGAAAGAAGCAATAGGTTAGGGATGAGAATCAAAGAGGTGATACTCCAAGGATTCGATATTAGCACAAAGGACACGGACATTACCAAAGTCGATAGAAAGCCTCCGTCTACACCCACCCCACTAAATTTTGAAATTCAAAGAAACAACACTCACTCCCACACGCTCGCACAGTCAAAAACACACCCTCACACACACACACGCAAGCACACGAACGTTCATATACTCACAATAAACTAATGTAAAAGGGAAACCTAAAACAAAATTAAAAGAAAGTACAACAATTACATTAGACAATTAAAAATAAAAAATAAAAATAAATGGGAAAATAAACATGTTTATACTGAAAGAAAACTATTTGAAACTTAGCTTATAATTCCTCGTTGAAAAAAAATTGCCGACAACTAAAAACTTTCATACGTTTGAAGTTCGTAGCCGATTTATATAACTAAAAACGCATACACAGAAAAATATATATAAAACATTTACATTTAATAATTTGATTAAAAATATATTTATTGATTAGGTAATAGTGAATAGGGTTAGTGAAAGTTAGATACTTTTGAGTAAATTTCATATATATTCTTGAAACAATTTTTTATTATACACTTAAAAGAGAATCTCATTTATTTTCCTCTCTTCTCGTAGCTTTGGTTGATGTTGAAAAGAGCTGAACCCTGTAATTACAAATTCATTGACGGAACCATCAACTAACATCGACTTATGAAATCCGTTACACTGATACGTGTGTGTGTGTGTGTGTGTGTGTGTGTGTGTGTGTGTGTGTGTGTAGCTTACTTACGTTTTCGCGACAGGAATAGCGATACGCACCTGCGTCGACACGACATGAGGCGTAATACCGCGACATTTTGCCTGTCGCGATAAATCAATTTTATTGAAATTCTTAAATATTTTCATGTTCTCTATCATTATCAGTGAAAAAAATGGTATGTCGCGATTTAACTCATTTATGTATTTTTTACACAAATTTTGTGTGAAAATTTGCAATTTACACTTTTCAATTTTCAAACTAAGCTCGTAAAAATCTACGGACTCTGCGTTTCCGATTTCAGCAAATTTTTAGTTTGCATCGATAATCAAGTAAGTCAATTAAGTAATTGTTAAGCTTTATATATATATATATATATATATATATATATATATATATATATATATATATATATATATATATATATATATATATATATATATATATATATATATATATATATGATATATATATATGATATTTAAACTATTCAATTAAATTCATTAGTAATGTTCTTAAGATAAATTAATTTTGCCAAAATGAAACTCTCTCTCTCTCTCTCTCTCTCTCTCTCTCTCTATATATATATATATATATATATATATATATATATATATATATATATATATATATATATATATATATATATATATATATATATATATATATATATATATATACAATTGGGCAGAAATGTGGCCTTTGAGTTCTGTACGCAAACCGTCTCTACTTGATTTCTTCCAATACACTGCAATTGAAGTGCTTAAAATGAAGTTATACTAAGTTGAGAAAATCGGTGATCCTGTAGATTCCATTAATTTAAAAGTAGTGTTCATGTGATCATAGGTACTGTGATAAAATCTGAAATTTTAGATTTTGACAGTTAAAGAATGAAACTGTGTTTATTGGTGAGTTGCATGATATCTCTTCATTTAAGAGTATAGGAACAGTGATTCAACAGGTTGTTGATTATAAAGAGATGATATTTTAGATACTCACTGTGTTTATAAATTTTGATCAGGCGAAAAGACTTTGAATCCACTCTTCGAAAATGAGTTACATGTGCAGAACTTCAGCAATATTCGAGCATATTTTACAGAAGGACAAACAACTATAAATAGAGCAAGCAATTGAGGTGTTGAGAAGGATGCCTTTGTACATCTACATTTTAGAATCTTGAATAGTGAGAGAGATAATTTGATCTCTCCGAGAATGGTCTCGGAAAATAGAAATACTAAGAATATTAAGATTATTAAGAGTATTAAGAATATGCTTCAGTATAAAATTTTGTTGAATAGGTAGATGGTGCATAGAAAGTACCAAAGCTCTCTTCGCCTACATTTAGAAATTCAGGAAAAATTTGGTGTCAGTTGCTCCAAGAACGTCCTCCCAGAAGAATCTTCTTGAAATAGAATAAGACTCCTTTGGAGGTAAAACGAATAATGAAATTGTCAGTGTTAGCTGAATAGATGACGAAGTGACAGAAAAAGGTTATGACATAATCATTGAAAGACTACTATTGAAAGATATAATGGATGAACTGTGATCATCTATAACAGCTGCTATAAAACAAAAACCTGAATTGAAGTTAGACAGAAAGACACATATCAAAAGGAGAAAGTTTAGAAATCAAAGCTATGTACAGGACTCTTTAGAAGACGTTCAATTTATCAAGCGCAAAGGTGTCAATAGATAAGTAGCCCACAGGCCGACTTAGAAAGTGGGAAAAGAAAGAAAGAAAAAAAAAGAGAGAGAGAGAGAGAGAGAGAGAGAATATTTTTAGAAGAGATAATGTAATACCAGCCATAAATTATTTATTGGTGTTTTAAATATAATAACGGAATTTATATATATATATATATATATATATATATATATATATATATATATATATATATATATATATATATATATATATATATATATATATATATATATATATATATATATATATATATATAGGGTGATTCGGGAGGAACACACCAAACTCTGAGAGTTATTAGTTATATATAAATAAATGACTTAATAAAAAACAAATGAAATCCTATATTCATTTGTTTTTGAATTACAGCGTTCTAAAGTATTTAAATAGAACATTTCCAGAACGATAGATTGGTCGAGTTGGACCTATCAGTTGGCAGCTAAGGTCTCCAAACCTTACACCAATTGGATTTTTGTTTATAATTTTGATTGAATTGTGATAAATACAAGGTGGACAATCGAGGGGCACTAAATCGGCGTATTTTGAGTGTTGCAGTTCACATAAAAGAAGAACGAGAACTTAGAAGAGTAAAAAAATTTATAAAGAAAATTAGTAGAAAATGTATAGAGGTCCATGGTGATATCTTTGAAAATTTATTGTAAAATAAATTTACATTTCCAATAAACTTGTGTAAGCCTGATTGATCACGATCCAACCTTTGGAACGCTGTAATTCTACAACAAATGAAAAGAGAATTTCAACTTTTTGGTTTTTTAGTCATACATTTATGTGTAGAATATACTTCTGGAGTTTGGTGATCTCCTCCTTACTCAGCTTATATAAATATATATATATATATATATATATATATATATATATATATATATATATATATATATATATATATATATATATATATATATATATATATATATATATATATATATATATATATATATATATATATATATAGGGATATATAGATATAGGACGTAGCGCAGTCCAAAGTGATGAGAGTAACCCCCACTGGGCTTAACACATGGGGTGATAGGGTGGGCAAGACTATCCCGTTTCACTCCGTTGCCTTTTGGTTCATTCCTTTTCGCGTTTCATCTTCTCAGAGCATCTCTAGTATTCCCTTGACTCACATTGGAGTGCTTATGCTCCCACAACTTTCCTCCTTATTCGCATGTGTTCTACAAATTTACAAGCGTTTACACTTACATTACCTATTAAATAAACTAAAAATGTCGAAACATAAATCTTCCTCGAAGAATCCAAGAGGGGCGGATTCCAAATATATCCCCTCATCCATTCCTTTCCCCATCACCACTTGGGAGTTGGTGGCCTCCGGTGATGGGGTTGGTGCCACCAAAACCTTGTTGCCGACTTGCCCTGGTGCACAGTCTTCTTTTTTCATTAATTTTTTTGTCGAACACCACCTCTCTTCTTCTACACCTCATCTCTTGTTCTTAACTGAAACTCAGGTGTCTGACTGCTCTGACAGCAAACCCTACTCTGTTTTCTCCTACTGTCTCTATCCTCAATTTTCAGCCAAAGGCGGATGTTGCGCATATGTGGGCAATAATGTCTGTTCTTTTGTCACTAATTTGGAGTCTTCTGAATTCTCTACTTTATGGCTTAAATTTTCATTTTAGGTTAAGCCCATTGAGGGATATTTTCATCGCTTCAGACGGCGCTACGTCCTCACCATATATATATATATATATATATATATATATATATATATATATATATATATATATATATATATATATATATATATATATATATATATATATATATATATATATATATATATATATATATATATGAGGAGCAAAGGCCAAAATACTTCTAAATACACCAGAGTTAGAAAGTAATCAGAATCAGATCTAAATTAAGGACCGACATGCCCCGATACTCAGCAGTTGCCAGTCAAATTAAGTTGCGAACACAGATAATGAAAGTGTGTTTTCGACTTTAACTGTTCACCCGCCTCCCGTTGCAGAGAAAGTAGAGTAATTGGATCACTTGCTTAAAGGCCCTGGTTCAATCTTGCTTGCCGATCCTTGGTATAAATTACCAAGATAAGTTACATTCCAATAGCGAAACAACTATGAGATGTGAACTTTTTAATAAAAAAAAAAAATAAAATGCAAGATTAAGCAGAGCGGCTAAGTCTGGCATCATAGAGTTGGAAGGAGAAAGATTGAGACTAGGCAGAAAGGCGTATCTTGATGTTGGAGGTATGCGACTGGAATATTCAGATGAGTGAGTGAGAGTCACATAGCAATTCGACGGTCAGAAAAGAGACTGAAGAGAGTTAGTGGGAGCAAATGAATTCTAAGGCGAAAATTCCTAGACTCCAAAGAAAGTTGTGCAAGTGGAACCACCCTAGAGATGTGAGTCATTCTATATACAGGAAAGAAAAACACCCCTATAAAGAGGAAGCAACTGGAATAGCCTGAAAATAATAGCTATATATATATATATATATATATATATATATATATATATATATATATATATATATATATATATATATATATATATATATATATATATATATATATATATATATATATATATATATATATATATATATATATATATATATATATATATATATATATATATATATATATATATATATATATATATATATATATATATATATATATATATATATATATATATATATATATATATATATATATATATATATATATATATATATATATATATATATATATATATATATACTATATATATATATATATATATATATATATATATATATATATATATATATATTCTATATATATATATATATATACCTATATAGTATATATATACCTAGATATAGTTCCTCTCCTCGAATAGGGCAATGCCCGTGAGATGTGAACTTTATATATATATATATATATATATATATATATATATATATATATATATATATATATATATATATATATATATATATATATATATATATATATATATATATATATATATATATATATATATATATATATATATATATATATATATATATATATATATATATATATATATATATATATATATATATATATATATATATATATATATATATATATATATATATATATATATATAGATATTGCTGGGTTTTAGGTGGCGTTGTCCTTTATGGGCAAAGAAACTACTATTATAAGCTCGACTACACGTTTTACGCATCATTTGTCGTTTAGGTAGCTTTCTATGAAGTTGTAAGTGAATCATGGCGGAGCTGACGAAATTCTAATGTACAAAACTGTTGGAGCTCGTATGGTGAGTTCCTCTGTAAATAAAAATTTGGAAAACCCGCATCAGAAAAACCCTAGCGTGGACGGAAATGTGTGTTTAATGAAAGACAGACGAACGTTGCGTAAGGCTGTGATGAAAAATTATAAATCTTCTACTATAAAGACTGTTGCCGAGCTGAACACCCTTCTCACAGGCCCTATTAAAACCAAAACAATAAGAATGGAACTGCACAAGTAAGGTTTGTATAGACGAGCCGCCATTCGAAAACCACTCGTCAGTACATAAACGTTAAAAAGAGAAGACAAGGATGTCAAATGCACAAAAACTGGACTATGGAGCAATTAATTGAAATCATTTGGTTAGATGAGTCGAGTTTTACACTTTTCCCGAAATCTTGTCGATTGTACGTCTAGTGAGCACCGAGCCAAGCTTGCAATTCAGAGTCTTTGCAACCAACAGCGAGTTCAGTCAAGGTATGGACAGCCAAATTGTAGATTTCTGCCGGACCTATCCTTGCTCTACAAGGTACTGTCTGCCAACTACAATGTTACTATTTTGGGTGACAATGTCCATTACATAATGCAATATTTATTCCCTGACTGTGATCCTTTTTTTGTAATGATGATAAAGCCCCTGTTTACACATCTAAAATCGACTAGGACTGGTTTTCTGAGAATGAGGGTTAGGATTCACACCTGCCATGGCCTCAACAATCACCTGATCTTAATATTGTTGAACTCTTGTGGGTAGTATTGAAGACAAATATATATATATATATATATATATATATATATATATATATATATATATATATATATATATATATATATATATATATATATATATATATATATATATATATATATATATCTAAGTACGAGATTGATCATCAATAAAAACCATTACTTATAGCTTTAAAGGATAAAGGATTGCGGTACACATCAGCACCTATATATAGAAGATGTATAACAAAATAATTGGACTTTTACAGCGTACAGCTAGTAGGATATTAATTGAAAAGGAGAAGTTTGGAAATGAAAACTCTGTGCCAGTCTTTTTTGAAATCATTCATGTGAGCTCTATTCCAAAAATTTCACAGAAGTGACGAAGAGCAAAGGACCAAGAATCAGAGAAAAGGAAAAAATAACCAGTGGATCTTTTCTTACGAAACAATAATAATCTTCTAAGAGGAAGATATGGTTGACGTTGATAGGCAAAGGAAAACAGTTTACCATGTCAGAAATCAAGCTCAGAAGAGCAACTTTTAAGAACCATAAGGATTATGCTGTCTGGACCGTGAGAAGTCCTTATTAATTTTTAGTACAAAGATATTAAAAATACCATCTTTTTAAGAAATTGTAATGCTAGCTTAGATTTTTTGGAGGGAACTGAAGAAGGTTGAACAATGTATAGGGGAATTAGAGTGTTCAGCTTTAGAGGAAGGTAAGAAATGAGGGAAAAATGAAAACATAGTTTGGGTTGCCATTTTTTTGCTAAAAAATGCCAGAAAGTACGAGAAGTAGAGGAAATATAAGATTATGTTATCTACTAAGAAAAGAGATTTTAGTATTTTGAAATATAGATGTTGACCGTCTTCTGGATGAAATGAAAGAAGAGTGAATTTCTCCAGGATGATGATGAAGGGAATTCCTGTAGGCCCTGTTCCTGTGGCTTATAGAAAGGGAACAATTAGAGTAAACACAGGGTATATTAGTGCAATGTAAGCCTCCATCTCGGAGAAAATCACCACGATTATACGGTTTCCAAGTTTCATAAACAGTATTCATCCCATTAATCAGAAAAGTACGACTGCAAGTCCAACAGGGTTTTGGCATCGAAATGTCATGGTATGAAGTCTTATGAAGATTTGAAGAAACAAAACAGGAGACAGAGATAAAGTGATTGAATGAATTCAGAGAGGAAAGAGTTTAACAGTATAAGAATTACTTGTGGTTAACAAAATATCACGTATGTAAGATTCTTTTCCAAGATCATCAGGGTTACAGGTTACAGGGTTTCATCACAGCTCAAATTTTTCTGAATAGAAAAGTAGTAGACGAGTACACCAACTATATTATAAGAACAATTTGAAACCCACTGCCTGAGGTAAAAATCAAAATCCTTCAAAACGATTATTTCTTAGAAAGAAGAAGAAAGAATGTGCTCTAGTTAAAAGTTCAAACAATAAAATGTTTTTGAATAGTCAGTAAAATTAAGAAAAAAATGAACAACAGATTTGAAAACTGATAACTGATTCTAAATCAAAAAGTAAAAAATTCAAAAGGCTTCAAATTAGAACCCCGAGAAAATATAACATCGTTCCAAACACATGTGCAATATTCGCCTTTAGACGAAAATTATATATATATATATATATATATATATATATATATATATATATATATATATATATATATATATATATATATATATATATATATATATATATATATATATATATATATATATATATATATATATATATATATATATATATATGAAAGCACCTTAAATCTTATAAACCTGTTTCCTACTAAACAATCAAATAAGAGGAATTAGGGTAATCTTAGATGCCTTTGAAATATCTTACTCCAAAGCAACTTGCTCTTTATAAGGGCGTTATTTACCCATGTGTAAAGTTTGCCTTACACAATTAGGGTGGTTTCATTCTCAGTTTTCCCTGATAAGATGGAGTCTACGGCCAGGGGCGTTACTAGGAACTTTTTCACTCGGGAAAAACTGAAGACTGGAGCTACCCACTCCTCATTTTTCTGTTGTTTGTCTAATTTTGTTGTCATTCATGTTAGACGCAAAGAAACACAAACTCACCCGTAGTTATGTATATATATATATATATATATATATATATATATATATATATATATATATATATATATATATATATATATATATATATATATATATATATATATATATATATATATATATATATATATAGTATCTGGAACAAAACTTTAATTTTAAAACTTCTCTCTTCCAGAATCTGTGCTTCTCTCAGTGACCTTCTTTCTAATTTCCATTATGGTTGTTCTATACCAGCTGTTCTAAACTGATACAGTTCTTCCTTTAAATCCATCAAAAAATAGTGTTCCTTAAGAAAATGTCGTATCTCAACTCGCTGCTTTTCATTATTGAAATTCTTTCAATTACTTCATCTCCTATACACTCCTATACTGACGACTCCACTCTTCATTTCTCTTTTCAGTTTGAAAGACGCCCCTCCCAACAAGTTAAATGTCTCAAGAAAGGCAGCCTTGGAGCAACTAATCTCTGATCTTTCTCTCATTTCAAACTGAAACAGAGAAACATGGTCGTTTACAATGCCTCAAATACTCAATTCCTTCATCTTCCTACTCGACACAACCTTCCACACAGCTATAACATCTTCGAAAACACTCGACTCAAACCTCCATTTGTCCTCAATATTCTCAATGTTTCTTTTTCTTGTAATCTTTCTTGGAAGGATCATGTTACTACTCTTTCTTAACAAGTTTCTAAGATGTTGGGTGCTCTGTGGCGCCGTCGTGAATTTTTTACGCCACCATATAGTTGCTTCCTCTTTATAGGGGTGTTGTTTACTCTTGTATGGAATACGTCTCGTACATCTGAGATGGCTCCACGCATACAGCTTTTCACGAAAAGGTGAAGTCTAGGGCTTTTTCTCTTATAAATTCTTTTGCTCTTACTAACTCTCTCCAAATCTCTTTCTGCCCTTCGAATTGTTGCGTCACTCTATGTATATATATTATCGCTATTACAAAGGACTCTGCTCTTCTAAACTCTTATTTCGCATACCTCCTCCACTGAGAAGAGCTCGTGTGACAGCCTTTCTACACAGTCTCATCCTTTCTCTGTTCAACTCTCCCACCACAGACTTAATAGCTATTCTCAATCTTTCATGCACTCTACTGGTAAAGTCAGGAACATTCTCCTTTTATCTGTTTTCGAACTTTCTCTGACTTGCACACTTTCAAACGCCGTGTTTCAGGTTATGTCGGTCATTTTATACCACATTTCCGACTTTTTCCCCAACTCTGGTGGAAATTTGTAGTCCTCTGGCCTTTGCCCACCAGATGATATATATATATATATATATATATATATATATATATATATATATATATATATATATATATATATATATATATATATATATATATATATATATATATATATATATATACACTGGTGGGTAAAGGTCACGGTCATACCCACATACACTAGACTTGGATAATTATATGGAGGTTGAAATTAAAGAACAACATGCCCTTTGCAAGGTTTTTGAAGATATAAAAGTCAAAAGAAGATTATTCATAGTGGTTGGTTTGAAATCAGAGAGTTAGACTTAAACTGATGAGACTTTGTAGGAAGACAAGTCGCACGAGATTTTTGTTTCAATGCGATTAGAGTTCAAAAGAATAGTGTCCATTTTAATAGCGATAGGAAAGAGAAACTAGAAAACTTGACAGGCAAAGGGAGACTGGAGAATTTGTGAGAGTGAAAGAGAAAAGAAGATAATCTCTCGATTCCACCATTTTATTTAAAGGAGAGTTTTGTGAGTGGAGCCAATCCAAATGTTTAAGGAGCAACCCATACAGAGACAAACAACACCTATAAAGAACAAACAACTGGAGCAACATAGAGAAATTTCGAAGGTGATCCAAAACACACAATCTCTAAGAAATACGTTTTGAAACAGGAGTAATGTGATCTTCCAAAGAAATATTTCGAGAAAAGCAATCTTCTTGAATATTAAGAAAATACGAAAGGTTTTAGATGTGTTTTGAAAGAAGATGTCATTGTTGTATGGAAGGTTGCGTCAAGAAGAAAACTGAAAGAATTGAGTTTTTGATGCACTGAAAACAACCGTATTATCTCTGCTCCCAATTAGAGATATGAGAAAATTCTGAGGTTAGCTGCTCCAAGGCTTTAATCCCAGAGTTAATTAACTACTGTAAGAGCGATTTAAAAATGAAAGGAGTAATGAAAGAAGGAGTCCTCGGAATAGGAGATCGATAGGTGATAGAGCCCGTACGATGTCATTAATGAAAAATAGAAAAAAAAACTTGGGAATGGGACAGTATTGAGAAACTCCACTATTAATAGATATAATGAATGAAGGGTATTATCTACAACAACAGATATTAAGCGACCAGAAAGGATGTCAGAGGAAAGGCTTGTTTTCAGAAAGCTTATGCATCTGAGTTTCATTTAAGAACAATAATTGAGGCCTAGAAAAAGAGGGGTATTTGACAAAGTAGATATTAGATAAAGACTAAATATTAACGAAGAAAAAGAAGGTTTACAAGGGCAATTTATGGGCTAAATCTTGGAAGCAACAACCTCTTCTCCGGATTCCGAAATATCTCAAGGGATGAAGAGATGAAAATTTCTTGTGGGGTATCGTTTAGATCAAACCATTGCAAGCATTTCCGAGGTAGCGTTGTTCTACTTTTTTGCTGTTTTTTTTAATAAAAAAAAAATAATGTTAGAGTATGTGTTTGTAAATCTACGAAAGATTTGTGAATACTTGAGGAGGGTGGTGTGAATGTGAGGCACAACAGTGTAAGTAGAGGGTACGCTAGAGATACTTTCTGAAAAGAGAAAACCAAAAGGAACGACTGCATCGGAAATATATATATATATATATATATATATATATATATATATATATATATATATATATATATATATATATATATATATATATATATATATATATATATATATATATATATATATATATTGGGGAAGGACACAGAGCCGTCCAGAGCGATATGATAGGTTTGACCATTTCTTTCCAATGCATTCTGTTGCCCTTTAATTCGTTCTTTACGTGTTCCATCTTTTCAGAGTACCTTCATTTTAATATACTCCTAACTTTGGTGGAAATTAGTGGGCCTCTCGCAGGAGAATATATATATATATATATATATATATATATATATATATATATATATATATATATATATATATATATATATATATATATATATATATATATATATATCAAATATAAATCGAAAACTAAATAAATAAATAGGGGATTTAATACTCGCACCCTCACAATTTCTCATATATATATATATATATATATATATATATATATATATATATATATATATATATATATATATATATATATATATATATATATATATATATATATATATATATGACTAAGTTTGAGGGTGCAAGTATTAAATCCCTTATTTATTTATTTAGTTTTCGATTTATTTGCTTTCAAACATTAATATTTTATTTGCTCATCAAATAATCGAGAAACCTGTTTTGCCGCCACTTCTATCTGGCGACTGGGACATATGCAGTACCCCTGCCCAGTTCTAGTTAAGCCTCTGCCTAGAAGTTTTCGCCATCACCCTCCAATCCAAAATTTCATTTTGAAGGATTCTTATAACATATATGAGGTGGGAACCTTTTCTGAAATTTGTTGATTTCACTTGGAATGACCCATATATATATATATATATATATATATATATATATATATATATATATATATATATATATATATATATATATATATATATATATATATATATATATATATATATATATATATATATATATATATAAATAAAATAACTTACCCAAGAATATTTAAATAAATTGAAAAATATATCGATATATATCGAAGTACATCGTGTGTAAGCCTAACTTCGTAATGTCGTGGTATCTGACACATTGTCGATGTATGACCGGTAAATGCGTTTTGGTCGCCGTGAGCGAGGTGGAAAAAGATATGTCGTGAAAACGTAATATAGCCGCGTATGTGTGTGTGTGTGTGTGTGTGTGTGTGTGTGTGTGTGTGTGTGTGTGTGTGTGTGTGTGGGTGTGTATATGTACATGACTGGTGTGGTGTGTGGTGGTGTGGGTTGCGTGGTGTTGTGTGGTTGTTGGTGGTGTGTGTGTGTGTGTGTGTGTGTGTGCTGTGTGCGCGCTTGCGTGTGTGTGGCGCGCGCGTGTGTGCGTGCGTGCGTGTGTCTTTTATTTTGAAGCTATTGTTTAAAGTGTTAAAGTTTGGAAGAAAAGTGTTATTAAAATATGTGAGTTTTTCTGAAATGTTTTCTTGGCCCTCAGTTGTAGCTTTGGAACCTTTTCGCGAAGAACCCGTAGTTGCCGGGGTCATTGCCTTTGATCCGGTAACATATTTGGTGGCAAGTAGGGTTTCGCGGGGTCAGAGAGCATGCTGAGAGTTTGACTGTATTAAGGATCAGTCGATCCAACTGACAATAGTATTTTTTCTCTTTTTAGAAATTGAATTCCCAATCTATGAGGGGGAGAGTCGTGAGACAGGATAGTTTCGAACAAACGACTAATTTGGTCGTAACTGAAAAACAGTGTAAAGAAAAAAGCTGGAATATGAATATTGTTGGGAGAACACAGAGATGGTGGAAATCTGTTGTAAAGTTTTGAGTGAAGCTCTAGAACATTGATATTGTAGAAATTTAAGTGTTTAGTAGAGCTGAAAAATCGAGGTAGTACAGACGCACCGAAATGCGAGTCCTAAATGTTAAGCTAGTGCCTAATATTGAAGATATTGCATACACCACACCGAAATAAGAGTTTAAGTGTTAAGCAAGTTGGTAAAGGTTAGTGCTGAGTATTAATGAACTGAAGCGAGTGTATAAGTCTTGGAACTGAATAATGAAGTCCGTCGTTCTGCGGAGAGAATAGGGTTCCATACTGAATTGACTGCGGCACCGACCTGTTTTATTTCCTGGATGTACCGTTCGGGATGCTAGCGGGACTGGCTGGACGGCTCTGCTTCTCTCTAGAGGAGTTGATGAACCTGGAAGATGACACACGGGAATATATGAACGGATTTTTGTAATTGTAATTATGGTGTACTCAGTTTCAAACTATTATTTTAGAATGTTACTTTCGATGTTACTTGTATGAGAAGTTATGACATGAAAGAGGTAAAAACAACTAAATATGGAATCGAAAAAGTCAAAACTTTCGAAACCATTCTTGGAGACTCTGAAAGGTACGAAAGAGAACAGCTAGGGAAAGATAAAAATTAATGGGCAGTTGAGTTAAGAAACTTTTTAGAAGGCCCAATCTTGAGAACCTATTACAGTATCTACAAGTCGAAAATGAGTTACTAATAATGTTGATCAAAGGCAAGGTAGTAGTAATGTTGAGCAGAGACAGTTCAGAAATGTGCAAAGAGCTGAAAACAAATGTTATATATGTCATGAGAACGATCACCTAACAGAATCCTGTAGCAGGTTTAATGAATTCGAAACATGGCGTAAAGGAATGACCGTATCAGCATCGGGAAACGAATTTGCTCCGCCAATGCCGGGAATGGGTCGGAGCTTAGAACAATAAGTGCCTCTATAGATGAAGTCCCGGATAGCCACGATATAGTTAGATTGGACCCAGAAGCAGCAGAATTTGAATTTATTCCTAATAGAAGTTTAGATTATGTTCCATTGCCCCAAAGAATACCGAAATGCAAATATGGTAATCGTGACTCAGAAAAAATAGAAAACACAGTTGTTTTAGCAACAAAAGTAAGTGAAAGAAAAAGTAACAATGATTTAGAAGTGGAAAACTTGATGGAATTTGTTGTAGATTTGAATGGAGTTGATCAGTTGGCGATTATAGATTCAGGCTCACAATATTGCATCATTGATGACCATGCGCTGAGGAGAATAGGTAATGTAAGTATTAAAAATGTAGATATGAATTTAAAGGGAATAGGAGACCCAGAGAATAGTACAAGTGTGAAGAAACTTGCGAAATTAAATATTTCCATTCATGGCATTAATTATGGTAGTTTTGATTTTGTGATAGTGGAAAACTTAAAAGTAAATGTAATTTTGGGAATGCCATTTTTAATAGTTAATAAGATAAAATTAGATGTAGTAGAAAGAAGTTTGACACGCCAGAATTATTTTGGGGGAATCTGAAGAGCTATATTTAGGAGAAAATACTGATAAATGTGTTAGAACAGTTTCTTTTATTCCAGTATATATTTCTAAAAATGTAGTTATTGAAGATGATAAATGGGTTCCTATTAAAGTTCAGATACCAGCAGAAGGATTTAAAGTAAGAGAAAATTGCGTAAAGTGTTTTAATGTTTCGGAAGATTTGCTATTTGTTGATGATGAGTGGGTAATTCCAAAGTATAAGAAACTTATTCAAGTTTGGCCTGGGTTGATTAACTGGAATAATTTAGAATGTAATATATTAGTTAAGAAGCTAACCATTGGAAAGTTGGGCTTGAAAACAGGAAAGTTAGGACATGCTTTTTCAGTAGTATGTGATGATTTATTTAATAAATTTGATAATATATTTTCAGTTAATACTCTTGTTCACGAACAAGGTATCCAAGTGGAAGGACTTAGAGAATGGGACAGAGAGAGGCTACAAAATGAAATACAACTTACAGAAGAACTAACTAATGAAGAGAGAAATAAGGTATTAAATATTTTATGGAAATATCACCCGGTATTTAGCAGGAATGACTTTGACGTAGGAAGGGCTGAAATGAGTCCTCTAAAGATTAGATTACACGACTATACACCTATATATCAGAGGCCCAGAAGGTTTAACAGAGAAGTGAACGAGGAGATTGAAAATCAGATCAAGGAATTATGTCTATTAGACATTATAGAACCATGTGCTTCAGAGTGGAGTTCTCCAGTAGTGCCTGTCCGAAAGAAAAGATGGATCTTTGAGACTTTGTGTCGATTATAGAAAACTCAACATGGTAATGAAGGCAGATAGGTTCCCTATGCCTAACCTGACAGAGACTGTATTTGGATTACATGGAATAAAATATTTTACGAGTCTAGATTTAGTCAGAGGGTATTACCAAATGCCACTAGATGAAGATTGTAGAGATTTTACAGCGTTTTCAACTGTTGATGGGCAGTTTAGATTTAAGAGCATGAGCTTTGGCTTAAAAACTGCACCAGCCGGGTTTCAACGTGAAATGCAGAGAATAATGAAAGGTTTGGCAAAAGTGGTAATATTTCTAGACGATGTTTTATTGGTATCTGACAGTTTAGAAGAACATTTAGAAATAATAGAGAAAGTGCTTCAAAGATTACAGGAAGCTGGAATGAAAATTAAGATTAGTAAATGTAAATGGATACAGAAGGAAGTTCAATTTCTTGGTCACATTGTGGGTAGAAATGGTTTAAGAAAGATGCCTGAATATGTGAATAAAGTAGATACTTTCAGAAAACCTAGAA
>SEYY01016369.1:0-7500 GCA_009176605.1 Armadillidium nasatum
ATTGTTCTGAGGGGTCTCATTTCAGAAGCCTGTATCCTGCTTTTGACTTCATGGTTGTCGTCCAACACTCCACTCCATACATCAATATCAGTTTCAGAATGGTATTTAAAATGATTTTCTTTACCTGTAAAGGTATATTCCCATTCCTTAAGCAATGCATAAAAATGATGATGAGTGAATATTAAAGCTAAATGTGTTTTATTAGATTTTCTTATTTTTTATATTGCACCACAGTTGTAGTATATGTATAAACAATGCTTTCTAAATGACAAAGCATTTAAGAAATATATATTGACAAACCTTTATATGTTTTTAATATTAGTAGCTTATTAAAAGTATTTGTTCTCAATAAAATTTTTAAAATAAAAATTTTGTAATACTGAAATAATAGCTTTAAAATATTTGAAATACGTTTTATATTTTTTTTATCAAACTAAGATTTTTAAGGTAATTATAAGGTCAGTACTATACTATAAAATTTTTATTCTAACAGTACTCGAAATTGATATAAAATTTTTTTTTTTTTTTTTTTTTTTTTTTTTTTTTTTTTTATTTGCAAATAAAATTTTTAAGATAATTCTTCTGCTAATTATTTGTAACAAGAATTTTACGTACATAGAATTAAATTATGCTAATTCTGTTATTAATTAAAAATTTAATTTTGCTGCACTTGTAAATAAAGTGAACATTATTTTGTTTTAAAATAAAAATTTTATAATAAAATGATTTTTTAATTCTTTGCTCTTAGAATCCTTTTTATAAGTATATTACTAACCAATACATGTATATATTTATATAAATAAATTAAGGTATTCATTTTCCAAATGAAATATCTTTAGAATTTTATTTCAGCAATATTCACAATTAAGGAAAATGATGAAAATTTCTTTAAAAATGCATAAAAATAATATGCATAAAAATAATAATAATAATAATAATAATAATATATATATATATATAATAATAATAATAATAATAATAATAATAATAATAATATATATCATATATAAAATTAAAATATATATATATATATATATATATCTATATATATTATATATATATATATATATATGTATATATATATATATATATATATATATATATATATATATATATATATATATATATATATATATATATATATATATATATATATATATATATATATATATATATATATATATATATATATATATATATATATATATATATATATATATATATATATATATATATATATATATATATATATATATATATATATATATATATATATATATATATATATATATATATATATATATATATATATATATATATATATATATATATATATATATATATATATATATATATATATATATATATATATATATATATATATATATATATATATATATATATATATATATATATATATATATATATATATATATATATAAATATATATATATATATATATATATATATATATATATATATATATATATATATATATATATATATATATATATATATATAGTATATATATATATATATATATATATATATATATATATATATATATAGTATATATTACCTGGGGAGTAGAGAAATTTGGGCATTTCTCTCTTGCGCTTAGCCCAGCTCATTTATGCGTAATAAGTACACCAGTGTCGTGCTAGCTATTGGTGGAATCAAAATCGGTATCCGTTATAGACTTGGCCAGCCGTCTGCCTGTAAAACCCTTGGTTCATCCTCGAGCAATCCTACCGAGAGGGCTAATAACCCTTCCTACATAGGGGCAGATTTTATTTGAAATATATAAATATATATATATATATATATATATATATATATATATATATTATATATATATATATATATATATATATATATATATATATATATTATATATATATATATATATATATGGAAAGAGAGAAAGTATTGAAATTCTTTTATAAATATGCAGATCACACTTAAGGTGAATTTCAAAATCTCGAAGAACTCAGTGAGAAATTTCTGTCTTCATTAATTTATATATATATATATATATATATATATATATATATATATATATATATATATATATATATATATATTATATATATATATATATATATATATATATATATATATATATATATATATAGTATATATAGCTTGTACGCATTTAGTTCTCAAAAGCTTCCAAACTTTTAAAATATTTATTTAGCCTTGTCATGCAACACGTTATTTCATATCGTTAAATAAACATATTTTCGCATTTATTTGTTTACAGTTTTCTTTTTAATTAAACATTAATTTACTTAAAATGTTCCTAAAACATCAATAAAGAGAAACATACTGTTATTGCACTTATTATACTCTTTTATATTCGAGGAAGTATACAGCAGAAGTCGTGAGTTTATATTTAAAACCTTTTCATATTTGAAATAAATGATGAATTTGAAAATTGTTGACTTACTATAGTCTTTAAATTAAATATAAATTGCAATATAAAATTTCAGATTGAAGCTCGTAATTTTTATCAAATTTTCAATCCTTTTTATTTTTTTTTCGGAAAAAAAGGTGGTTTCTGTAAAGTTTTATTTTTGAAGCTAAAATTATAAACTGACGTTAACATTTCGGCACATGACCTAGAAATATTTAAATATTTAATGGAATTAAGAATTATTTTTAACTGGTGCTTCGCTTGATAATAAAATACTCTTAGATTTAATAATAAATAATTAATTGAGAATGGATATTTGACGCCTTCAGATTATATGAAGATTTTCTTCGCATAGTTCTGGTACTGCAGTGATTATTTATGGAGCTACATTCATATATATATATACTCAAACATGTGAATTTTAAATTTGAAATTATTTCCTGTATTGATATTATTTTATGGGGCTGATAATAGACTAAATATCACTAAGAGGTTTTACGACTTTTCAGTTGATAATAATGATGGTGGTAATGATGATGATGATGATAATAATAATAATAATAATAATAATAATAATAATAATAATAATAATAATAATAATAATAATAATAATAATAATAATAATAATAATAATAATAATAATAATAATAATAATAATAATAATATCGAATTTTAAAATTTTAATGAAGAAATATTTACGTTGGAATCTTTCGATAACCATAACGTTTTTACAATGTAGAGTTACAACAAATTCTCACTTTCCAATATATATATATATATATATATATATATATATATTATATATATATATATATATATATATATATATATATATATATATATATATATATATATATATATGGGAAATTGTTATGCAGTGTCAGTTAAGTAAATCGAAATACCCTTTCATAGGGCAAAATTAAATAGTGTGTACACTTGCTCAATACTTTTTTACTCAGTGCCACCTGATATTAGATCATCTGAGTCTTTGTTAGATCGTTAAAATTAAAGCGTAGCGTAATTTTTAAATCTTTATGAAATAGTTGGACTAGGAAGAATCGAACCTTTTGTCTGAAGGAGAAATTGTCCTGAAGAGGTTTTCTATTTTGAATTATTTAACTGTTAATACTAATATACAGTATATATATATATATATATATATATATATATATATATATATATATATATATATATATATATATATATATATATTATATATATATATATATATATATATATATATATATATATAGTATATATGATATATATTATATATATATATATATATATATATATATATATATATATATATATATATATATATATATATATATATATTATATATATATATATATATATATATATATATATATATATATATATATATATATATATATATATATATATATATATATATATATATATATATATATATATATATATATATATATATATATATATATATATATATATATATATATATATATATATATATATATATATATATATATATATATATATATATATATATATTTATACTGTTAATACTGGGAAATTGTTTAATTTTTTTTTTTTTTTTTGTATTTTTTTTTTAATATCAATTATCTATCTATCAATCTATCTATCTATCTATATATATATTTATCTACCTATATATATATATATATATATATATATATATATATATATATATATATATATATATATATATATATATATATATATATATATATATATATATATATATATATATATATATATATATATATATATATATATATATATATATATATATATATATATATATATATATATATATATATATATATATATATATATCCTCTCAGCCCTCTAACTATCGTCCTATTTCTTTAACCTCCTTCTTTCTAAAGTTTTCGAATCTATCCTTAACAGGAAGATTTGGAAACATCTCAATTCTTCTAATCTTATCTCAGATCGCCAGTATGGCTTTCGAAAGAAACGCTCTACTGGTGATCTTCTTTCCCTTCTCTCTGACTCTTGGTCCTCCCCTCTTCGGCATTTCGGTGAATCTTTTGCTGTAGCGCTGGACTTATCGAAAGCTTTCGATAGAGTCTGGCACAAAGCTTTGATTTCCAAACTTCCCTCTTTCGGAATCTATCCTTCTCTCTGTGACCTTCTCTCTGATTTCCTTTCCGGTCGTTCTATAGCAGCTGTTGTAGACGGCCACCGTTCATCCTATAAATCTATTAATAGTGGTGTTCCTCAAGGATCTGTCCTATCCCCAACACTTTTTCTGTTTTTCATTAATGACCTTCTCTCTATTACTTCATCTCCTATCCACTCCTATGCTGATGACTCCACCCTTCATTACTCTTTTCATTTTCAGCAACAGTTAATAGAGGCAAGGAGGGTGGCCTTGGAGCAACTAACCTCTGATCTATCTCTCATTTCCAATTGGAGCAAAGAAAACATGGTCGTTTTCAATGCCTCAAAAACTCAATTCTTCCATCTCTCTACTCGACACAATCTTCCACACAACTACAATATCTTCTTCGAAAACACGCAACTCAAACCTTCATCTTTCCTCAATATTCTAGGTGTTTCTTTTTCTCGTGATCTTTCTTGGAAAGATCGCATTACCTCTCTTTCTAAACAAGCTTCTAAGAGGTTGGGTGTTCTGAGGCGCCTTCAGTATTTCTTCACACCACCCCAGTTGCTTGCTCTGTATAGGGGTGTTGTTCGCCCTGTATGGAGTATGCGTCACACATCTGGGGTGGTTCCACACACACAGCTCTCCTGGAAAAGGTGGAGTCTAGAGCTTTTCGCCTTATCAATTCTCCTGCTCTCACTAATTCTCTCCAATCTCTTTCTGCCCGTCGAAATGTTGCGTCACTCTCTCTCTACTATCGCTATTACAATGGACACTGCTCTTCTGAACTCTCTCGTCGCATACCTCCTCCACTAAGAAGGGCTCGTGCGACTCGTCTTTCTACACAGTCTCATCCTTTCTCTGTCCAACTCTCTGACCCCAGACTTAACCTCTATGCTCAATCTTACATTTACTCTACTGGTAAAGTCTGGAACACACTTCCTTCATCTATTTTCCCAACTACCTATGACTTAAGCACCTTTAAACGCCGTGTATCAGGTCATGTCGGCCTTTATTTGACCATGTTTCCGACTTTCCTCCCAACTCTGGTGGAACAATGGTAGGCCTCTGGCCTTTGCCCACCAGAGGAGAAATAAAAAAAAATATATATATATATATATATATATATATATATATATATATATATATATATATATATATATATATTATTATATTATTATTATTATTATTTTATTATTATTATTATTATTATTATTATTATTATTATTATTATTATTATTATTATTATTATTATTATTATTATTATTATTATTATTATTATTATTATTATTATTATTATTATTATTATTATTATTATCATTATTATTATTATTATTATTTATTATTAAGTTAAGAAATTATTACTTTTATTTTTTTTATTATTATTATTATTATATTATTATTATTTTTTATTAAGTTAAGAAATATTTCGCAATAATTTTGGACTTTATTCGTCTCGTCACTCCTGAAAATTTTATCAAGAAAATATATGGAAAATATTTCTTATTTTTAAGTCAATTTCAATTTTCCTTTCCAAAAATTTCTGATTTTATTTTTTGTCATTCTATTTTATGAAATAAAGACCTAAATATATATATATATATATATATATATATATATTATATATATATATATATATATATATATATATTATATATATATATATATATATATATATATATATATTATATATATATATATATATATATATATATATATATATATATATATATATATATATATATATATATATATATATATATATATATATATATATATATATATATATATATATATATATATATATATATATATATATATATATATATATATATATATATATATATATATATATATATATATATATATATATATATATATATATATATATATATATATATATATATATATATATATATATATATATATATATATATATATATATATATATATATATATATATATATATATATATATATATATATATATATATATATATATATATATATATATATATATATATTATATATATATATATATATATATATATATATTGTATATATATATATATTTAAATTTAATCTTTCAAAGTTAAATTTAAAATACTGATTTCCTTCTTATTCTGAATACCTACAATGAAGTTTTTGAACTTAATTTCCTCCCTACTAAGAGCATTTCATAAGCGCAATGGGCGTAAAGTTGACAATATATCTTGCGTAAGTAGAATGGCATGTTAAAAATTATTTAGTGATCCGTATTTTGAACACGTGTCCAGAACAGAAACTTATTGTTTTATATATATATATATATATATATTATATATATATATATATATATATATATATATATATATATATATATATATATATATATATATATATATATATATTATATATATATATATATATATATATATATATATATATATATATATATATATATATATATATATATATATATATATATATATATATATATATATATATATATATATATATATATATATATATATATATATATATAATATATATATATATATATATATATATATATATATATATATATATATATATATATATTATATATATATATATATATATATATATATATATATATATATATATATATATATATATATATATATATATATAGTGATGTATACAGTACGAGACTCGGATCGTTTAATTCTGAGAATACTCTTTTTGCGAAGTTGGTTTCGACCTCGTACTTTATTAAATATAATAGATGTAATTAAAACCTCTGTCCGAAATTTTTTTTCAAACTTGTCCGCAATTTTTTGATAAATATCAAATTGAATACTTTTTTCAATTTTGCCTGAGCAGGAAGGATGATAGAGCAGTCAAAACTAGAGTAATAAAAAAATCCTATTCTACTTCACATTCAGGTTTGTAATTTAAAAGGATTTTTAAATAAAGTTTTGATAGAAAGTTAA
>SEYY01016369.1:10000-12624 GCA_009176605.1 Armadillidium nasatum
ATTTTATTGCAAACATTTTTCTTGTTTTAACATTAATATTATATATATATATATATATTATATATATATATATATAATATATATATATATATATATATATATATATATATATATATATATATATATATATATATATATATAGTTTGAAAGTTTTCTAACCCATCCTTAACAGGAAGATTTGGAAACATTTCAATTCTTCTCATCTTATCTCTGATCGCCAGTACGACTTTCGTAAAACACATTCTACTGATGATCTTTTTATCACTTTTCTCTGACTCTTGGACATCCGCTCTTCAGCATTTCGGTAATCTTTAGCTGTCTCGCTCGACATATCGAAAGTTTTCGATAGAGTTTGGCATAAAGCTTTGATTTAAAATCTATCCATTTTCAGAATCTATCCTTCTCTCTGTTGTGATATTCTGTCTGATTTCCTTTCCGGTCGTTCTAAAGCATATGTTGTAAATAGATATCGTTTATTCTTTCAATCTAATAATAATTAAAGACTTTCTCCCTATTACTTCATCTCCTATCCTCCCTTCATTACTCATTTCAATCTGAAAAACGCCACTCCCAACATCAGTTAATAATTCAAAGCCAGAAAGGTAGTCATGGAGCAAATGACCTCTGATCTATCTCGTTTTTAAAATTGGGGCAGAGAAAACATGGTCGTTTTCAATGCTTCAAAAATTCAGTTCCTCTATCTCTCTACTCGACACAATCTTTCACACAAATGATATTTTTTTCGAAAACTCACAACTCAAATCTCCATCTCTCCATAATATTCTGGGTGTTTCTTTTTCTCTTGATCTTTTTCGAAAAGATCACATTACTTCACTTTCTAAACAAGATTCTAAGAGGTTAGGTGTTCTGAGGAGCCTTCAGAATTTCTTCACTCCACACCAGTTGCTTGCTCTTTATAGAGGTGTTGTTCACTCCTGTATAGAGTACGCATCACACATCTGTGGTGGTTTCACTAACACAGCTCCTCATGACAAGGTGGATTCTAGGGCTTTTCGCCTTATTAACTCTTCCGTTCTTACTAATTTTGTCCAGTCTCTTTTTGCCCGTCGAATTGTTGTGTCACTCTCTCTATACCATCGCTGTTACAATGAACACTGTCTTCAGAACACTTCCGTCGCATTCCTCCTCCATTGAGAAGGGCTCGTGTAACAAGACTTTCTACACACTCTCATCCTTTCTGTCTAACTCTCCAACCTCGGACTTAACCGCTATTCTCAATCGTACATGTACTCAATTGTTAAAGTCTGGAACTCGCTTCCTTTATCGATTTTCCCAACTTCCTATGACTTATACACATGTCTGCCTTTAACTTGAACAGATTTCCGGTTCTTTCCTAACTCTGGTGGAAATTTTAGTAGGTCTCCGGCCTTTGCCCACCAGAGGTGAAATAATATATATATTTTATATATAATATATATATATATATATATATATATATATATATAATATATATATATATATATATATATATATATTATATATATATTATATTATATTATATATTCCATATTATATTATATTATATTACAAAGCATTATATTACTGTTATATTACACTATATATTATATTATTATGCTGTATATTTTGTTTATAATTTGAATTATATAGTATGACAAATTTTAAACATAAAATCTAGAAAGGAAAATAAAATTCGTCATTTAGGGAAACCTATAAATTGCTGACATTGTAACGTGTGGGCTATAGATTAACCTTTCATGAAGTGATTTTAGTTGGGAATGGCTAAAGAATATAATTCATGTTCCATACAAAGAAGAACAATGGTCAGATGAATTTCGGACAACAGAGGTAGGTAACATAAAAATGATTCAATGCCACTTGATAAGCAATGATTTCTAATGATTGTGAGTGAGGTATTCTGTAAGAACCTTTAGGAAAGAACAGGTGAAAAGAAAACTCTAAGAATTTTACTGCCAGATGAAAATATAAGTTGTACGTTTGCGAAAAAAGTTACAATTGAGGAAATCTGAAAAAGAACTGAAAAACGTTTGCTCCTGAAATAAAGCAGAGACAACATTTGAGCTTTTGAAGCAGAGAAGTGAACCCTGTTTTCTCTGATTCAATGAGATATACGAGAAAGATAAGTTGGAAAATTGGGCAATCAATCAAAACTTACAAAAGTCTAATAAATGGGTGAATAAATTTCTTTTCGAAGTTAAATGAGTTACGAAATAAACAATCACTAAAAAAAAAAAAATTGAATGGTTGATGATATGGTAGATAAAAATATATTAATGAAAAGTAAAATAAAATCCTGAGAAATCAATTTCTAATAGAAATAATTGAAAAACCGTTAAGGAAATACAGTTGCAAATAGAGATAATTGATATAGAATAAGAGAGTTTGGAAATCAACGGTTTTTATACTGATACTTTATCCATCTTTCAATATTTCAATTTTCAAACCAAAATATTTATTGAAATAATAATGAAAGTGAAAAAAAAAGTCCTTTTGATATATATATATATATATATATATATATATATATATATATATATATATATATATATATATATATATATATATATATATATATATATATATATATATATATATATATATTATATATATATATATATATATAT
>SEYY01016372.1:0-18349 GCA_009176605.1 Armadillidium nasatum
AGAAGGGTGCCAAGAGCTATAAAGATCTCTAGCAAGAGAGTAAAGTGCTAGAAAGAAGCTATAAGAAAGCTAGAAAATACCGTTAGGCTAGAACTTGAGGCACGTGCCAAGGGGCAACATCAAAGGAAAATAAGCCCAGCCACGTTCATGGCGGTAATATCAAAGGGTTAAAAAAGCAAAAGTTAACGGATTAGCGGATTAACAAGGGATTAACAATATTAAATCATAATCGGATAAAGAGGATTAAAAACACCTCACGAAAGTACGTGGACTCCCCTTACTTTCCCCTCACCCCTTAATATACCCCATGAACTTACCTAGTTTCCCCTCACTTCGCACTGGCACTCCCCTCCGATGTTCCCTTATAGTACTAGTACTACTACTATTATTATTATTATTATTATTATTATTATTATTATTATTATTATTATCATTTGTATTTTATCTTTTTTGTCGTATCTTCGTGTTTAGTCCACTAGAAGTGGACTATTTTTTTCATCTTGTTATTCTTTGATGTTAGATATCATATATCAACTTTTATTCATTACAATATTTTGCCTCTACCTAGAAGCGAACTCGGGACCTTTTGATCTGAAACCAATGCGATAGTGAGTGAGCTGCAGAGACAAGAAGCATTAAAATTTGGAAGAAATAATTATGCAGCATGTTTTCCTAAAATTGATGTTACTCCTTTAGAATTTAATTTACGATAAAAATGGATAGAGAACAAAATAAATGTCTTTTATTCTCTATAAAATTGTTCAAATAAATTTTCCCATAGGATGGTTGTTTTCGATGAAAATGAGTTTTCATGAAAGATTTTACCAGCCTGCTTTTGTAAAGGAAAACTGTTCGAATCTCTCATGAATATTTCATCAAAAATTTAAATTAATGTCTTCCAAAACCTTTATGAGTAATAGGGAAAACTCGGAGCGACCGAATAGAGCGAGTTCCACGATATTTGAGAGCGAAACCAGGTTTTCCCTACATATATAATATATATATATATTATATATATATATATATATATATATATATATATATATATATATATATATATATATATAAGGGTGGTTAAATTTTAAGGGCTGTTGATTTTGAATAAAACACAAATTACTTAGGAATTTATTGTCATTTCTTTTAATTATGATAATATGGTATGGTTCAATTATGTATGGAACAAATATCGGCCAAATGGCCGCCGCGACCTCGGCGGCACACCTCCATCCGATGGTCCAAATTTTCGATGACGCTGAGGCATAATTGGGGTTCTATGCCGTTAATGTGCCGAATTATCTCATCCTTTAGCTCTTGATTTGTTGCTGGCTTATCGACGTACACCTTTTCTTTCAAATAACCCCAAAGAAAGAAGTCCAACGGTGTCAAATCACATGATCTTGGCGCCAATTGACATCGCCACCACGTGAGATAACACGGCCATTGAATTTGTCGCGCAAAATAGCCATTGTTTCGTTAGCTGTGTGGCAAGTGGCACCGTCCTGTTGAAACCACATATCGTCCACATCCATACCTTCCAATTCGTGCCATAAAAATTCGTTATCATCTCACGATAGCGAACACCATTCACAGTAACTGCCTGACCGGCCTCATTTTGGAAAAAATACGCCCGATGATGCCGCCAGCCCATAAACCACACCAAACAGTCACTCTTTGTGGTGCATTGGTTTTTCGACAATCACTCTTGGATTAGCATTCGCCCAAATGCGGCAATTCTGCTTATTGACGAATCCACTGAGGTGAAAATGTGCCTCATCACTGAAGATGATTTTCCTCGAAAATTGATCATCCACTGTTGCCATTTCTTGCCACCATTCTGACCATTGACGACGTTTTGTATGGTCAAGAGGCTTTAGTTCTTGAGTCAATTGCACCTTGTAAGCGTTTAAATGCAAGTCTTTATGCATAATGTTCATCAACGACGAGCGTGAGAGGTGCAATTGTTGGGCACGACGACGAGTTGAAGTGGATGGCTCCTCAGCCACACTATCGCGAACAGCAGCAATATTTTCTGCAGTACGAGCTGTACGAGCATGCACTGGTCTTTTCAAATCTCCTACAGACCCGGTTTGCTCAAATTTTTTCACGATTTTTCCGATTGTACGCACATTTGGACGATTAAATTGACCAAAAAAATCACGAAGTGCACGATATGCATTTTGATTTGAACGCCCATTTTCATAATAAGCCTGAATACCTTTAACACGTTGCTCCATTGTGTATCTTTCCATGGTTCAAATTGAGTAAGTCTGAAATTGAAAAAAGTCAAATGAAATGCAGTAAAAAACTTGAAGTTTAGGTGTGGTTCACATTCAACATCGGCCCATACAATTTAACCACCCTTTATATATATATATATATATATATATATATATATATATATATATATATATATATATATATATATATATATATATATATATATATATATATATATATATATATAGAGTGGACCGGATAGTAATTTTTTACTATCCACGATGCGGATCGGTGTATGCGGTTGCGGATTGCAATTGGGAATATCCGCAGATGCGGATGCGGATGCGGATAGTTTAATTTTTTTAAGAGTTTTTGCAATAGATTCTTGGAATTTTATATATAATATCCAGAATCTATGTTACCTAGGTGTGGCACGGGGACCCAACTCTTGAACACCCACCAACCTCTTTCCCCAGCCTCCACTCATTTGAAAAAATTTTATATATATATATATATATATATATATATATATATATATATATATATAATTATATATATATATATATATATATATATATATATATATATATATATATATATATATATAATATATATATATTATATATATATATATATATATATATATATATATATATATATATATATATATATATATAATATATATATATATATATATATATATATATATATATATTATATATATATATATATATTATAATATATATATATATATATATATATATATATATATATATATTATATATATATATTATATATATATATATATATATATATATATATATATATATATATATATATATATATATATGACAGTAATTCAGTATTACCTTCACACTTCACAGTTTCACATATTCCATTTGAGTTAATAATTGGTAAGTTATTTTTTAGAAATAAATGCTTTTGGGCTCTTTCATGTGAAAGTTTGGTTAACTTTTCGTCGTAAATGAGGCCTGCTCCACTGAAAAGACGCTCACTAGCAACACTAGTTGAAGGACATGCTAAATAAGTCCTTGCCAGCTCAGCAAGGAAAGGGAAACTTTTGCAATTATCTCTACACCAAACCAGTTGGTCTTTATCTTCCTCCAAACGTGGGGGTTTCAGATAATTTTCAATAATCGATATTGTATCCTTTGACACTTCTGACTGTAATTCTTCATCGCTGCTAGAAGCTAGAAGATCTTTCATTTATTTAGCAATGCTTAAGCAAACAGATTTTGTTTCTTTTGTATCTGAGAGCTTTTGCTTTTTCTTGAAAGGCGTTATTTTAGCGGTTTCTATCATCTCATCGCATAAACTTCCTAAACATCTGCGGACGGGGATGCGGTTGTGAATATCCAATTGCGGATATCCGCGGATGCGGATATTGGAAAAATGATGCGGATATTTGCAGTTGCGGATGCGGATGCGGATATCCGGTCCACCTCTAATATATATATATATATATATATATATATATATATATATATATATATATATATATATATATATATATATATATATATATATATATATATATATATATATATATATATATATATATATATATATATATATATATATATATATATATATGTATATATAATGAGAGAAATTCGGAACAGAAAAAGGAGGAGAATATTATACACTTGAAATTTAAAATGTTTGTGTTTATATTGGATAAAAAATATCACTACGAACAAAAACAAAAAAGACAAAGCTTTTAAAATTAAATGAAAAAATAGAACTTAGGATCAAGAGAAATAGCGTCCAATTTTATTTACACCAGAGTTTTGAATTTGAAATTAATTGTTGCCTAAAGAGAAAGATAATGTTTTAACTGCATCAATAGTAATAAATGTTAGTTATATCTAAGTGAGTCTTTCTATATACTCTGAATTCTTATCATAAGAAATGCAACAATGTAAAAAAAATTTAAAAATAAATAGTGTCGTTAATTTACCTTCTTGCATTTTCAAAAGATTTAACCGCACAAATCCTCTGGATATAGACTTGATCCGCGCTGTAAATACGTAAATTCCAAAAGAATCCTTGGGCAATTGTATTGAAAAAAGTATGGCGTACGAAAGGACTTAGACTCATGCTGAAAATAAGAATAGAGAAATCATTGTAATAAATATGGTAAATAAAAGAACAAGCACTATATTGAAAAATCTATTTGACAATTAGTTTTCATTGAACTTTTTTTTATTTATAATTAAAATTGGCTAATGAGCATTATTATTTTGACTGATGATTTAAAAACACAGTTCTTACTTTAAAACTTCAAGTCTTCCTCCTTCTGAAGCAATGTGTAAAGTTTCAATTAAGCCGCCATTTTGAGCACAGCCTATTGCCGTCACAGCTACTTGTGCTATAATCATTACTGATAGTTGGAAAACGTCAGTCCAAATTACTGCTCTAATACCACCCTGTTCAATTACAACAAATAGAAAAGTTAATTGCAAATTATTATTATTATTATTATTATTATTATTATTATTATTATTATTATTATTATTATTATTATTATTATTATTGTTATTATTATACTTTTAATAATATTAATAGGCTGTACATTTTATAATTTTTATTTATTATTTTTCATTATTATATAATATTTAATTCGCTACATATTTTGAAATTTATGTAAACAACATTTTTACATCATTAAAATGGATTACACAAGCTCACGAAATTGAGTTGCAATCCTTTGTTTTTATTCCTTAGATGAGATTTTTAAATTAGATTTTACATGATTACGTTTACTGAGTTTATTTTGTTTGCCTTCAATTGTGTTTAATGATAACTGTTTGTAGGTTTTCCTATTAATTAATTAATTGTAAAATTAGTTTGCATGTTCAACTGATCCCACAGATTTATTGCGTTTCCAATATTTAATTGCTCGAACGTGAATTTATTCCTTTTATAAACTTACTATTTTTAAGCTGTTTTATAAATTAAATGTATTTTTAATCTCATAATTTCAATATATTTTCTTATGCCTTAGGGGCTATGGTATATTTGGGAAATGTTTTTAATATTTTCAAGTCTTTTATGCCATTTTCTCTTTTGAGACCTATTTCTTCATTTTGCTAAGTAACATCAACTATTTTTCAAATCAATCTCTTGATTATCCTTTTTGTTTGTCAATAGTATTGTTCCTTGAAATTTTTTCTGCACCTCTCTTAATATTAAAAATTTTCAATAATGACCTTCCACTTTGTTCTTCCGATTTTATTTATTCCAATAACGATGACTCGAATAAAAAATCTTTGATTTATTGTATTTCATATCTTCTCTTTATCTCCGGAATTAAATTATCTTAATTTACTATTTTGCGCTTCAGCTGAAGGGGATTTTTTTTCTGTATGGATGTTGGAAAAGTGTAAAGTTGAATCTTTCATAACTCGTACGCGATAAAAAAAGACAATGCATTTTACAGAAATTTCAATAGATTTATTAACTACAACATAGAAAATACAAATATTATACATCTCAATGAAAGCAGCATATTAAGTTGGCAATCTTTTATCATAGTAGCTAGTTAGGTGACTTCAACCGGCTTGTCGTTCTGCTCGGGCAGTTGTCATTATTTAAATTCTCAAATTTATTTCACTAAAATCTTTTTTCCCTTTTGGATAAATTGTCACAATCTGAAAGACATTCAAACTGCTATTTCATATACTCATTAAACTACACTCTACGTCTGTGTCTTTTATTTCTACATAACCTCTAGGTAATGCCTAGATTAATACTATTATTATTATTATTATTATTATTATTATTATTATTATTATTATTATTATTATTATTATTATTATTATTATTATTATTATTATTATTATTATTATTATTATTATTATTATTATTATTATTATTATTATTATTATTATTATTATCTCACAAGAGGCCTGAAAACATCAAATAAACTAATTTTATATTTTTCCTTGAATTATGATTCAAACCTGTCATTAATATTTCTTGTTAAACAGGAATAATACCTTGTTTTATTAGAATTAGTAGTTACAGTTTTCATAGCTTGCAATAATACAAATATAACTAAACAGTTTCTATATTTATGAAGCTTAACAATAAAATTTGAATTGGAATCTTATAACATATATTCTTACTCATTTAAAAATCATTTTCATTAGTTTGCTTTAATAAATTTTAGCAATTAAATATGAATCAAATTGTAAAAATTTGAATGGAACATTCGTAACTGCATGAAGTTTAAATATATAATTTAGAATTACTAAAATGTTGTTTAAATTTTTTATACTTACAAATGATGAATATAGTGTACAAATTGTTCCGAGTATTATGATGCAGGTTAAAGTGCTCAGCTTCATAATGGCTGAAAGTGCAAGAGTCGGGGAGTACAAGATAATCCCACCATTGACTAAAGTACTCGCAATCATCAGGAAACATATGACAAATCTCAGTATTTTACTCCTGAATCTCAATTCAACGTACTGCCAAATGCAAATTAAAATATTTTGAAATCTTTGTAAAGCTTCTTCTAATGTTAAATTGAATTTCGAATTATGAATGGATTTTTTATTTTTTCAAAATTGAAATACAATATGGAACAACAGGAACATTTATTAAATATTTGTACTTATAATTAAATTATCTTTAAAAATTCACAGGGAAAATCTTCAGCAAGTGAATAGAGAAAATTCTTTAAAGTTTGAATATAAATTTAGAATTGTTTCCTTGTTGATATTGAATCTATGAATTGGAAAGCATTTCATGAAGAAAAATACATTAAATTAATTAGGTTTCTTAAATTACTATAATTTGAAACTGCAAATGGAAAACATTATCCAAAATATCCTCATCAAATTTTTGAAATTATGAGGTAGTCAAATATTTTTAATAAGATCTCTATAAAGTAGACAATAGACATTGAAATTTAAAAGACATTGACAGCAATGAGAGAGAGAGAGAGAGAGAGAGAGAGAGAGAGAGAGAGAGAGAGAGAGAGAGAGAGAGAGAGAGAGAGAGAGAGAGAGAGAGAGAGAGAGAGAGAGAGAGAGAGAGAGAGAGAGAGAGAGAGAGAGAGAAAGACAGAGACAGAGACAGAGACAGAGACAGAGTAAAACTGAATTTATAATCTTATTATGATACAACATAATTGTAATATTGTTTTTAACTCTTAAAAGTAAAAGATTGCTAATAAACAAATAAGAAATTTTTCGACGTTAACAAAGAAAACGAGTAAAATGTAATAATATAATATGTAATATGATGGAAAAAACTCACCTCGTTAATGCTTGTAAGTTTAAGTGGGAATAAAATTGGCAGAATAAAATAGGATGAAAAAATAATTGCTAATGGAGGACCAAACGCAATTGTACTTATCTGCATTCCATTGGCATAAGATTCTCCAGCGAAGCCTGAAATCAAAAAATAATTACTACTGTACTAACATTTTTGGAATATATATATATATATATATATATATATATATATATATATATATATATATATATATATATATATATATATATATATTATATATATATATATATATATATATATATATATATATATATATATATATATATATATATATATATATATATATATATATATAATATATATATATATATATATATATATATATATATATATATATATATATATATATATATATATATATATATATATATATATATATATATATATATATATATATAGTATTAAGGAGCGCTTTTGACGGGTGCCAGATTTAGCTACTTCTCGAAAAATCTGGCAACCTAAGCCAAAACGGAATTTTGATTTGCAAAGCAAATCACTCCGCTCAAATTGACCTCACGCTCTTTCCTGACAAAATTTTGGGGTGTTCAACCCATTGAAATTGGCCTCTAGTCTGGGGAAGGGGCTCCCGCGGGGGCCCTGTGAAACCCCAAAAATGGTATCAGGAAGTTGCCTGAGTTTGCAAAATCGCTGCGTTCACCTCACTCTCATTTCCTGACCATTTTCTTTGCGGTTCAGTTCGGCTGAAGTTGATTCGAATTTGGGGGTCCGGGGGTAAGCGTAGGTCCATGAACCGACAAAGAAAATGTCAGGAAAATCCCTGAGAATTTGGCATCCCCGGAAAGTGCTGAGTATAATGGCGGCGCTGTTGTTAGTAGTATAGGGAGCGCTTTTGACGGGTGAAAGATTTAGCTACTTTTCGAAAAATCTGGCAACCTAAGCCTAAACGGAATTTTGATTTGCAAAGCAAATCACTCCGCTCAAATTGACCTCACGCTCTTTCCTAACACCATATTGGAGGGTTCAACCCATTGAAATTGGCCTCTAGTCTGGGGAAGGGGCTCCTGCGGGGGCCCCGTGAACCCCCCAAAAATGGTATCAGGAAGTTGCACGAGTTTGCAAAATCGCTGCATTCACCTCACTCTCTTTCCTGACCATTTTCTTTGCGGTTCAGTCCGGCTGAATTTGGCTCGAATCCGGGGATCCAGGGGTCCGTGAACCGACAAAGAAAATATTAGGAAGGTCCCTGAGAATGCAGGATTGCACGCAAATGCAGAAAAGACCCTTAGGGACAGGTTGTCAGATTTTTCGAAAAGTAGCTAAATCTGGCACCCGTCAAAAGCGCTCCCTATACTACTTATATATATATATATATATATATATATATATATATATATATATATATATATATATATATATATATATATATATATATATATAAATTAACACCAGAGTTGGGAAACAAATTGGAAATCAGGTTGATTTAAAAAGCCGACCCGTCCCGATACACGGCGTTAAAGGTGTGTAAGTCATAAAAAGTTGGGTAAATAGATGGAAGGAGTGTGTTCTAGAGATTACCAGGAGCTCCCGTTCATAAGTTATGGTTACCTAAAAAAAAAATTTTAATTTTTCTGTTGAAATTGAATTTTGTGATTTATAACAAATCCTAAAGTGTACGTGTCATTTAGTACTTGGAAGCCCATGGGGACCGTTCCTCTATCTGATACGATTGAGGAGATATGGACCTTCAAATTTGCCTTTTCTCATTCCAATTCTCAGACACTAGCAAAACACCTTGATATGTATGTCGGCCATTAACTCGAAAACGGTAACATCTAGGAGGGAGGAGATTCCAGATTTGGAATTAGAGGTCCTTAATCATTACGAATTAAGAATCCAAGCCGATATATCCATTGATAAGATAGGTATAAGAGTTCAAAACTTTAACAATTTTTGATCGGAGAAATCTAAAAAGTTCAAATTTTACAGGCAATCATTTGAAAAAAATAACATATTTAACCCATACCAAACGAAAATGGAAATAACATTTTTGAACTAATTTTTTCAGGCGTTTAGGTGCCACATGAAAGTCGACTTCAGCTCTTAATAATATTTTCGTCCTCAAATTTTTTTATTTTAATTTATTCATTGAGGTACGTTATTAGAACTTACTTTTGATCGCATATCCCCTACAAAGTTGAAAAAATCAACTTTATGCTTTTTTAAGAGACTTTTTTTTTTTTTAAATTTTAAAAATTTCAAGATCCTTTTTTGACACGATAGAGACCACTTTTTACGTGGTGAAGCGCTTAATGGGGAAAACAAATCGCGTTCAACCTTTTTTCCACTCGAGTCACTTCTCACTATTTGCCACAGTTTGGGAGATATTAACGTTACAAAATGCTTTAACGCTTAAATTTTTTTCAGGAGTTTAGATCGACTTCCCCTCTTAGTTCCATTTTCGAAGCCAATTTTCGACAACATAATGGTCGTTTTAGATGATGGAAATGCACTAACGGGCTAATATTATTCGAGTTCTAACTTTTACAACTCATGTCGCTTGATGTTTTGGGTTCGGAGATATAATCTCCCGAAAGTTGATTTAATTTATCTGAATCTGCTTACGTTCGTTTTATTACTAAGTTTTTGAATGTATTGACGATTTTTGGTCCTCAATATCTCAAAACCTAAATGATTTATAATTTTCGTCTTAAATGAGGGTATCCACTTCGTTAGGGACTGCATTTTTGTTTAATGAATTATCTCGATAGAGACAAAAGGTTTTGATATATTTTGGTCTAAATGTTGATATTCAAGCTAATATCCGAGTTACGGATGCCAAAACGACTCACGTACTATGTTTATGTCCCAAAAATTTTTTTTTTATTCCGCGGTTTATTCTGTGCCAAATCTACGTCCAAGAGTAACTTATCAATGCATGACTAGCAGTGAATGTTTTCCCGCTGCAAAGTGGGAGGAGCAGAGCTGAAAATCCTATCAAGTAGGTCCCTCAGTTACCTACCTGTATTATGAATTATATAAATGAATATACGTAAGATATAAGGGAAATCCGTTGTGAGGAGCTGCGTCTCTCCCGGTGGGGAACTCCATTGTAGATAGTAAAGCAGTAGATAATACTGGATCATATTTTAGTGAAAAAAAACTTGAAATAGGCCTAAAAATGCGGAAAAAGTAAAATTAAGACGGATACATTTAATACAGATCTTAAAGACTTTAATAAAGTCTTTAAAAAAAATTCCATCTGAAAAATAAAAAAAAAATAAAAAAAAAAAAAAAAAAATTCTAATTGTTTACTTTTTTTATATTGACGTGAGCATATGACGACATAAAAAGGTTTAAATTTTAAGCATGTATATTTTAAAATAGAAGAAAGAAAAGAAAACCTTGAGAATTAATGAAACTAATGCAAAATATCATAGAAAAGAAAAAATAAATAAATAAATAAATAAAATAAAATAAAAAAATACGAGAAAAAAAAAAACTTTTAAAAAAAAGTTTTTTGCGAAAAAACAAACTTAAAAAAAAGTTTTTTTTTTGCATCATTGTATATATATATATATATATATATATATATAATATATATATATATATATATAATATATATATATATATATATATATTATATATATATATATATATATATATATATATATATATATATATATATATATATATATATATATATATATATATATATATATATATATATATATATATATATATATATATATATATATTATATATATATATATATATATATATATATATATATATATATATATATATATATATATATATATATATATATATATAATATATATAATATATATATATATATATATATATATATATATATATATATATATATATATATATATATATATATATATATATATATATATATATATATATATATATATATATATATATATATATATATATATATATATATATATTATATATATAGTGATGGCAGCCGCATCTACGGATCATCCTCGTCCGTACTTTCGAAATTATACATTCCCATCCGCATCCGTACCTGACGAAAATTCTATGTTCGCATCCCGCATCCGCATCCGCATCAGCATCCGCATCTGCGTCCACATCCGCAAAGATGAAAATATGAAAAATATGACATGCGATTCACCACAAACAATATATATATATATATATATATATATATATATATATATATATATATATATATATATATATATATATATATATAATATATATATATATATATATATATATATATATATATATATATATATACTTTTTTACAGATCGGCACCACTCACGGGCAGTGCCCTTTTCAAGGAATGGGCTCACAAAGAGGAAGAAAACTCACTCAAACACAGACCTAACGCACATCCCTCAGGTTGGCACAGATTAAAGCCTTAAAAAGTGGAAGATTAAATGCAGGAGAAAAAATAGATAATGGTAAAGAGTTCCACAGAACAGAGGTGGCTGGAAAAGAAGGAGGCACCACAACGGGCAAGCCTGGGTTTTGCGGCATTCATACAAAATTCGTTCGAAAACAGGAAACCCCTTGTGCAACGAGGGAGACGCAATAATGGAGGAATGCGAGAGGTCAATTCCCTCAAGCACCTGCCATATTACCTATAGAAAAGAGATAGGGAGTCAAGAGAGTTTGAAAGTAGGGGAGAGTTTATTAATCTTTTAGCTATAGACTCAACGCTATCCAGAAGAGAGGAGGAGCCGGAGCCCCCCTCCCCCAGATTTGATAACAAAACTCCATACAAGGGATGATAAGACCCTTATATATTTGGAGTAACTAACTGCTCAGAAGAAAAAAAATTCTCGCAACATGAACAGAACTCCCAGTTTCTTAGAGGCCGCTTAGAAACCATTGTGATATGTAGTTTCCAAGATAGTTAATAGTTTATGTTTAGGCCCAGAATGTTAATGTTATTTACAGGTGTGACGGGAGAGCCATCGAAGAGGATAGGAAAGTTAGGAGGTGTTTTTGAGATGGAAATGTGAAGAATCTGAGTTTTTAAAGAGTTTAATTTCACAAGGTTGCTATGACCCCCACCGGGAAATCCCATCCAGATCGGCAAGAATAGAATCGGAAAGTTGAAGACGAGAAACGACTCTATAAGCAAAACAGGGAACAGATTTGAAATGAGCAGAAGAATGTAGAGTTGAATCATCAGCATAAGAGTGAGCAGAGCTAGAAGTGCAGTTGAGAAGATCGTTAATGAAAAGTAAGAACAAAGTTGGAGATAAAACAGAACCCTGAGGAACAAAACACTTGATAGACAAAGAGGAAGAGGTCGCTTCATCTACATGTGCCGAAATAGAACGATCTGAAAGAAAACTAGACAAGAGAAAGCAAATTGAAGGTGGAAACCTGAAGGAAGGGAGCTTGGAGATCAGCGACGCATGCCATACCCGGTAAAAAGCCTTGTATATGTTAAACGCCACCAAACAAGACTCCCCAATATTCCTATAGGCAGAAGACCATAGATCAGTAAGATTGGAAAGTATGTCACCAGTTTACCTTGAGCGTCGAAAGCCATACTGGTGATCTGAGAGAAGAGAATGAGACTCCAAATGACCCAGGAAATGAGGAGAGTTTCAAAATTTTTAGACAGAACAAAAGTGATAGCTATAGGTCGATAGTTAGAAGGGTCAGAGCGACTAAATTTTATCGGGATCGGCTGAACAAAAGCACATTTCCAGCGTTGAGGAAAAGTGTTAGTATTAAGGCATAGAGTGCAAAGCTATACGAGGACAGGCGCTAATTCGGAAGCACACTCCATCAGAACACGAGAGGGAATGCCATTCGGGCCACTGGCCTTCCTAACGTTCATAGATTGCAGGATTCCATGCACTTGATTATGAGTAATTACAGGTAGAAGAATGGAATATCTGAGAGGAGAAGGAGTAGGAGGAGGGATACCATAATCGAGTAGGGTGGAATTAGATGAGAAAAGAAGGCTGAAGAGATTAGCCTTATCAGATGGAGTATTAGGTACAGAACCATCGGAGCGAATAAGAGGAGAAAATGCAGATTTACAGAAGTTACCAGAGACATTTTTAACAAGAGACCAGAAATTTTTATCCGTAGGATAGCCATGGAAGTCAGCGCACTTCCCTTTTGTGAAAGTACTGTTAGTCCTTCGAAGAACATTCCTGCCATTATTCTGAGCTGAATGAAAATTGGCAAGAGTGATAGAAGAAGGAGAGTTTTTCCATTCACGATAAGCACTGCCTCTCGCCTGAAGGGTAAGAGATCAGTTGCTATCGAACCATGGATTTTGAGGAGAAATAGATTTAGTTAAAGATGGAATGAATCTGCTCATCCCATCAAAGATGCTAACTCCAATGGTAGTTAGCATAAAAGTCACACATTGATCCTAAATTAGCCCGATTAAAGTGCAAGAAAGTACGTTTAGGGCATGATGGAGATGTTGGAGAGAAAGCATTATAAATAAGAGATATAAGATTCAGCATTTGGATGAGAAGAAGTAACAGTCTCGTGAGAAGTAGTAAGATATTGAAAAAGAACTGAAAAATATGTTCCATTAGGGGAGCAGTAGGAGAAAAACAAGATAATTGTACCAGTAGGAAGACAGATTTTAAGCCATAAAACATCGAAATTAGGAGATTCTAGATTTACGAGATGTGTCACAGGAGTGTTAATGTTACTGTAGGCACATACTCTACTATTTAGTCGGAAATTGTTAAAAAAGTTGTAGTTAGAGACATTAAGATTGGTAGAGAAAGAATCCCTGTCCAGCTGGATCTCAGATAAAAGCAAAAGGTTAGGACGAGAGTTAGTGAGGTAATGTTCAACAGATACGAAATTAGATCTGAGGCCACTAATGTTAGCAAAGGTAATAGAAAGCCCCCCACCCCCACCGTCTACGCCCAATCTCACAATTACTCAAATTGGGCATTCAAAGAAACACACACGAATGGAAACACGCACGCACGTATGCACACACACACGCACACTAGCACAAAGACATTTACACACACGAACACAAAGAAAAATAAAAGTAGTAATAAAGAATTGAAACTATTAAAATTAATATTAAAAATATTAAACTAATATTAAGACAAAAAAAAAGGTAAACAATGATTAGAACAGTTTAATTCAACGCCCAAGGAAATATATTCCAAATTTAAAACAATGAAAGTTTAATAAACTTTAGAACAATACTTATCTTTCAAAGAGATGATCACTTAAAACATCCTAAAATTAATTAGTAAAAATTAAAGATTAAAACACTATACATATTAGAGAAAATTAAAGAAGAACAAAACATTTAAAAGCAAGAAAGAAAAAAAAATCACAAAAAAGCACGCACACACTAAGATAGAGCACTAACACCACACAACCTTCCCTGAGAGAGCTAAACTATATATATATATATATATTATTATATATATATATATATATATATATATATATATATATATATTATATATATTCGGCTGTCGTCTGGAGTGGACGTACTTTAAAACGGATAAGAAAAGAAAAGAAAGAAGCATAAGATGGAAAATTGAAGAGTTTTGATTAGGCGACAGGGTTGGATTTTGCAGTGAGAGTCAAAAGCAAGGGCCAAAGAACTAGCAACCCGACCATATAATTATTGCTTACTACTTGTAACAACTCCAGGACCAGCATGGGAAACCACAGCTTTGAGAAGCATGATCTTCTGAAGAGCTCTTTGAGAAAGTGTTTAGAGGTTAGATAGAGAAGGTGCTAGTCCCACTGAAAGAGTGAAAATCCTTCCTGGGAGCTTAAACAAAACTCGAAGACAGGCACTGAAATCAACTAGCCGAAAAACATGATCTTTTAGAGCCCTCTAGGAGAGGGACTTTTTAGAGCAGATTTAAATATGTGGTCCCTGACAGGATGACCTTCCAGAGAGAATATATATATAAATATATATATATATATATATATATATTATATATATATATATATATATATATATATATATATATATATATAATATATATAATAATATATATTATATAATATATATTATATATATATATATTATATATATAATATATATATATATATATATATTATATTCTATGTAAAGAGAAAGAGAGAGAGGAGGGGGTAGAGTCCGTAAAACAGCTCACGCAGAAGTTAGATAAGACACTAAGTATATGAGAGGGATTTTAATTAAGTAATAGTTATTTAAAGATGTATTTAAAAAGAAATGAAAACTAACCTAAAATATTGAATGCGGATATAAATGAAGTCAAGAGAGACATAGAGACTGGTATAGTTTTCAAGACCCGATTCCCCATGAGAAATTCTTCAGGAGATTTATTTCCTTTGAAGCTGTGTAGAGACCAATACCAGAGGAGACTGCCAACATTCCGACGAAAGCACAGTAGTTAAAAACACCAAATCCATTTTCCTTTTCCATCACTAATAAATAAATATATATAAATTATAATATTAATATATATTATATATTATATATATATATATATTATATATATTATATATATATATATATAGGAAAAAGGCTTTTGTAAGTATTTGAGCAAGTAGGAGGAGAGGGATTGGGAGGATTATAGGGAGAGGTGTAGGGAGGTGAAGAGGGTGAAAAGGAGAGTGGAAGAGTAGTGGGCTAGAAAGTTGGCATATAATTTTAAGGAAAGAAGCAAGATTTTTTGGAAGGAGGTAAAAAAGCTAGGAGAGGGAGTGAGGAGCAGGGAGAGGAAGTGAAGGGAAAGATAGTGATGTGGTGCAAGGAGAGAGGGAGGTAAGGGAGAGATAGAAGAGACACTTTAATGATTTGTTGACAGGGGTGAGAGCTGAAGGAGTAGTGGGAATATTGAGGTATTGAGAAGATGCTATTAGAACGATGGGAAAAATGAAGAAGGGAAAGTCGGCAGGAATGGATGGTATATATAGGGAGATGATAAGGGTGGGAGCGTTAGAAATAGTTGACTAGTTGGTGAGAATGTTTAATGTGTGTTGGAGAGAGGAAAGAGTGCCTCAGGAGTGGCAAGATGCCTTCATATTACTGATATATAAAATGAAAGGGGATAAGATGGTGTGTAGCAATTATAAGGGATAAGTTTGTTGAGTGTAGTAGGGAAAATTTATGAGAGAATTTTACTATCAAAAGTGAAAGAATTGACAAGAGAGAGAGAGTAGTTAGGAACAGTGAGGTTTTAGAGAGGGTAGGGAGTATGTGGATCAGGTGTTTACACTGAGAATGATCGGTGAAAAATTGTGTGAAAGATAGAGTAGGATATGTATGCTTTATGGATTTGGAAAAGGCGTTAGATGGAGTTTGTAGGAGGAAATTGTTTGAGGCACTAAGGGAGGTGGAAGTGAGTGGTAGATTATTGAATGGGATTAAAATCCTTTTATGAGAACTGTAGAGCGAGGGTGAAGGTGAGGAGAGAACTGACTGAATGGCTTAACGTGGAAGTTGGACAAAGGCAGGGGTGTGTTATGTTTCCATGGTTGTTTAATTATTGATGGAGCTGTTTGGGGGATGGAGAGGTAAGGGAAGGGTATTAGGTTGAGAAGTGAAGAGGGTGAATAGGAGGTAAATGTCTTGTTGTTTGTGGATATTGCGTTGTTAGTTGCGGAATCTGGGGAGAAGCTGAGAATGTTGATGAAGGAGTTTGTGAGAGAATGAGCGTCTAAAGGATTGAGGATAAACTCAATAAATAGTAAAGTGATGAATACTGGATGCAGGGATGAGGCAGTAAGAGGGGAAGAATAGGGGAGTATCGAGGTAGGGGAGAGAAATTTGAGGATGAAGAAGTGTTTAAATATCTGTGAATGCTGGTGGAAGGAAAAGGAAATATGGAATGAGAAACAAAGAATAGAGTGGTAGAGAAAATGAAAGTATTGGGGGGGGAACTGATTGAAGTATGAAAGAAGGGGAGAATATCGAAGAAAATAAAGGTAAAAAAAATTTGAGAGTATGTCTACCATCTGTAATGTATGGGTTTGAAAAATGGGAGATGAATGTTCAGACGAGGAAAAGGTTAGAAGTTTTTATGATAAAAGGATTGAGATCCATATATGGGTTAAGGGGGTAGATAGAATCAGAAACTAAAGAATAAGGGATACGTGTGGATTTAAGAAGGGAATAGTAGGTGTATTAAGGAGGTTTGGGAATATGTGTAGAATAGATGAGAATAGGATGGTGGGTAGAGTAAAGAAATCAGAGGTAGAGGGAGGAAGAGGGAGGTGAAATCCAAGGTGGAGGTGGATGGATGGGATGAGGGAGATATTAGAGGGGGGTCTGAATGTGGACGAAGGTAGGAGAGTTGCGGAGGACAGAGTGAAATGGAGGGCAGTGGTGATGGGGAAAGGAAGATAGAGAAACGTTGTGTGTATGAGCAAACTGTGACAGGCACCACCTCACGAGAGTGGGAAATGTGAATGGTAAAATATATATATAATAATATATATATATAATTTATATATATATTATTATTATTATGTTAATAATACTATATATATATATATATATATATATTATATATATATATATATATTATATATATATATAAAAAAAATTTAAAGTCTGCTCAAACCTCACAGAATTTTCTATAAAAATTATGTCTGCTATTGGCGAACCAGCGACATTTAGATGGTAGTTTTTACGTTATCCATTAGCCAGGCAATAGGACACTAAATTTCTTTATAGAATTTTAAGAGGGTTTGAGCGCTTAATCTGTTTATAACTGTCTCGCGATAATGGATTCAACCTTTGACCTCGTTACCCTTGGCACGAGTTGCTGTCGGGGAGGTTCTCTGGGACTTGACGTTGCAATTGAATGTTGTGAGCAA
>SEYY01016373.1:0-2500 GCA_009176605.1 Armadillidium nasatum
TTTTTACTTGCTGACTGGTTTCTAGGTTATCTAAATTTATATTATTTAAGTCGAATGTACAATCAGATTTTGCTACATTTTCAATCTCTATTTCTTCTTCTTCTGCCAAAAATATATCACCTATCAACTCATTTTTATTCAAGGTTACTTCTCTATCGAAATAGTTAGCTATAGTGAAGGGTACCTCTAAATTATCATTAACTACAGCTAGAGTATTTCCAACTCTTAAACCATCAGTACAAGAAGATTCAATGACTACATGTTTGTTCTTCCATTTCTTTCCTACAATACCATGTGTCTTTACAAATGAACGAGGGGGTAATATTAATTTTTTATTTAACTTTAATTTATCTTCATTAAGCTTTAATTTATTTACACTAAAACATTGCATGTTATAATCACTCGAGCAAACTATGGGCAACTTTACTTTGTTTATCTGGATGTACTTTTCTTCAAAGTTAAACATTACTTTCCCTATCCTCTTTATTATGTCTCTTCCTATTAGTATATCTCCTACAAATTTTGTATCGTCTAAGATATATACCTCATGAATAAATTTAATGTTACCAATACTAAAATATAAAGAAACTTTACCTATTAATTTTAAAATTTCACCAGTAACGCTTGTAACATTTATATTAGGAACTTTTATAATACTCTTAAATCGATCCGTTTCATATAATTTAGAAAAATGATTATAAGAAACTATTGATATGTTAGACCCTGAATCCCAGTATCCCAATGACTTTAAATTATTTATTCTTAAATATGTTACAGGATTTTCTAAATCTTCTGTAACGGATCGGTTTAATAGTTTTTTGGAGGGTTTTGCATTAAAGTGTATCTTCTATTAATATGAGGACAATTTCTCTTAATATGTCCTTTATTATTGCAATGGAAAAATATAATATTATTATTATAATTTCTATTTTTATTATAATTATTATTATAAGGATTAGGGGAATTTCTATAACAGGGTAAATCATTACTTTGTTCACTTTCATTATTAACATTAAATATGGGGTTCTTGGAGGGTAATAATTTTTCTGCTTTTAATGCAGTTTGCAAACAGTTATTATAAGAGTTAAATTCTTGGATCCCTATAAGCTTTTTAATTTCTAAATTTAATCCATTAACAAATATAGAGATGAGAAACTGATCTCTATTCTCTACGTCTTCGAACTCAGTAAGAACATGCATGACAGATTCGCTTATCTCATCGATCTTGTTAGCGTAATCTCTAATGTTTGAGTGCCCTTGTCTAATATTTGAAAATCTTTGATATGCCTCTTGTTTTGATACTTTAATTTCATATCTTTTGGCTAAAAATTCTACTAGTTCATTAAAATCAAAATCTTCGAATCTCTGGATGAGAGTTTAGGTACGTTTGTGCAGAATCTATACATAAGCATTTTAAAATATTAACTTTAACTTCTTCTCTCCAGCTTTCAAGTTTTGCTCTACTATTAAACTGATTTAGAAAACTCTTAAAATTAGTTTTCCCATTAAAAAATTTAAGTTTTCCTACAATATTAGAAAAGTTTGGCATATTAAAATTTTCATTTTGAACTTCTACTGCTTCTGCCATGATAAATATTTAAAAATGACCTTAAATCTATATATAATGTTTTGTTTTGCCAATTTGAAATCTCAGTCTTATGAATATAATATAAAAGGGGGAAAATCTATATTTCATAAAAAAAAAATGTCCCAATGAATTTAATACAATCCCTGCTTTATTACTTTAAAGACAGTCTCAAGCCGTCTATCACCAATATTAGGGTTTCACCGCTGCTAACCAATATAATTGACGTCTTCACCGCTGCCACCAATATAAACTCTGAACTTTGTGAGGTAGCGTAATAAGATGGTTAAAAAGGGGAATCACAAAGTCAGGTTTACAATATAAAAATAAAGGGAGACTGAAACTTCAAAGGAGGCAAAACAAACAACAAGTTACTTAATAATATTTATTTACAGCAAAATAATAAACAAAAGAATCATTAATGGTAGCAAACATTTAACTCGAGCGACTTCGGAGGCTATACAAATAATTAAAAGGGTGTTAAACAAATGTTAAGGGGAAAATGGGTCTCAAAAAGAAGACGAAGGATAAGTTTATTGACTTTAGTCAAAGACAGGACTTCGACATAAGGATCAAGATCCTTATTTAATCTTTAAACTTGCACAAGCTCAAGAACTTGTGTTTGCTGAACAAGAAGAAAAAGTTCTTCTAGGATGTTAATAAAAACATCACTCAGCTTTTGGCCACGACCAAATATCGGATTCAAGAATCCGTTCCTTCAATTCCAATTAGCCACGACTAAAAGGACTAGATCCAAGAACCTAGTAAAGTCTTCTCTTGGTGATAAATTCAAATCAACTCCTTTTATAGTCTGTGATCTTAAGTCCGCTACCAATAATAATAATAATAATAATAATAATAATAATAATAATAATAATAATAATAATAATAATAATAATAATAATAAATATAGTT
>SEYY01016373.1:7500-12500 GCA_009176605.1 Armadillidium nasatum
CCGACGGACATTCCGGGGTTTATCAGAGGCGTCATGAGTGCTATACGGCATGCACAATGCAAGAGATATTCCCCTTCGGTGGTGTGTCCGTTATGGTTTGGGGTGGAATATCTTTCCATGCTCACACGGAGTTGCATATTTTCGATGCAGGGTATCTAACTGGCAACGATGCATAACGGACATACTCGAACCATTCATCGTACCATTTGGCCCCTACATCGGTGAAGCCTTCGTCCTCATGCAGGATAACTTCAGACCGCAAGTAATCGGATATGTTGAGTATAACTTCAACACTGTAGGGATTCGAAAATTGGAATGCCCCGCGTACAGTCCCGACCTAAACCCCATCGAGCATCTGTGGGACACACTGAAAAAGTGGCTGCGATAGCTACAGCACAGCCACACAGCCTTAACGACCTGCGACAAAAGGGTTGTACGGCTATGGGAGGACTGCCACAGGAAACTTTGCAGGACTTCATCTCCAGTATGCATCAAAGTTGTTTAGCTGTCACACGTTGCTGGGGGGAGGCCACACAAGGTTCTGACGGCCAGAGACAGGTGCCAAACACATACATCCTGCTGTTTGAACAGCACCCTACTCATATGCCACGGTGCCCCAGCGTCCCGAGTGTTTCCACGGTGGGGCACCATATTATCTACATTATATATAACCATATGCTGTAGATTAACAATGTTATTATTCGTTCTGTATGTTTCAGTATCCTCCTATTGACGTTTGTTCCAGTGGTGCCTTAATTTTGCTCTTCAATATATATATATATATATATATATATATATATATATATATATATATATATATATATATATATATATATATATATATATATATATATATATATATATATATATATATATATATATATATATATATATATATATATATATATATATATATATATATATATATATATATATATTATATATATATATATATATATATATAGAATGAAAGATGAAAAATCCTCATAATTTAAAACTGCATCTCGCTTGCAAAAATTCCCTATCATTAAAATAAACTCGAGGGAAACAACTTAAAAAAAAAAAAAAAAAAAAATCCTATCATTAAAATAAACTCGAAAAAAAAAAAAAAAAAAAAAAAAAAAAAAAAAAAAAAAAAAAAAAAAAAAAAAAAAAAAAAAAAAAAAAAAAAAAAAAAAAAAAAAAAAAAAAACTACTTCAAAAAAGACCCTTTCATAAATATAAACTCAGCCTGTAAATTCAACTTTCATGTATGCCACGAAATATCGACGCCAAAAAAAAAAAAAGATAATAAAAAAAATAAAAAAACAACAAAAAAACAAAAACAAAACAAAGACAGATAAGATCAACATTCTTCATACTTTGTCTTGAGGTACTTAAAATTGAAAAAGAAAAAAAAAAGAAAAAAAAGAAAAAAAGAAAAACCTGATGAATTAACTTTCAAGAATCATGGAAAGAAATTTGAAATAAAGATCTCTTCAATATTTCAAGTTAATAACACTCTTGAAACTTGGAGCTTTTCTATAAGCAAAATTTTGAGTTTGACTCTTGTTATAATGCAGTTAATAAAATAACTTTTAAATATAGCTCGTACATTCTCACCTCTATATATATATATATATATATATATATATATATATATATATATATATATATATATATATATATATATATATATATATATATATATATATATATATATATATATATATATATATATATATATATATATATATATATATATATATATATATATATATATATATATATATATTATATATATATATATATATATATATATATATATATATATATATATATATATATATATATATATATATATATATATATATATATATATATATATATATATATATATATATATATATATATATATATATATATATATATATATATATATATATATATATATATATATATATATATATATATATATATATATATATATATATATATATATATATATATATATATATATATATATATATATATATATATATATATATATATATATATATATATATATATATATATATATATATATATATATATATATATATTATTAGATAATAAAACACGCTTAAATGAAGCTTTTTAGAAAATATAAAATTTTTAATTTAATTTTATTATTATTATTATTATTATTATTATTATTATTATTATTATTATTATTATATTATTATTATTATTATTATTTATTATTATTATTATTATTATTATCATTATTATTATTATTATTATTATTATTATTATTATTATTATTATTATTATTATTATTATTATTATTATTATTATTATTATTATTATTATATTATTATTATTATTATTATTATTATTACACCCTTAATCAAAGCTTTTCGAAATATAAACCAAAGTATTATTATTATTATTATTATTTATTATTTATTATTATTATTATTATTATTATTATTATTATTATTATTATTATTTATTATTATTATTATTATTATTATTATTATTATTATTATTATTATTATTATTATTATTATTATTATTATTATTATTATTATTATTATTATTATTATTATTATTATTATTATTTTTTTTTTTTTTTTTATTTTTTTTTTAAAAATTTATTTTAAATTTTATATTGCTGTAAAAATACATAAGGTATAGTTTTCATTATAACATTTACTGTGCATGTGAATCTTCTATTCTGCATTTTAGATCTAAAATATTTTATAACCAACATAATAACCGCTCTTATATTATATTATATATATATATATTATAATATTATATATTATATATATATATATATATATATATATATATATATATATATATATATATATATATATATATATATATATATATATATATATATATATATATATATATATATATATATATATATATATATATATATATATATATACTATATATATATATATATATATATATATATATATATATATATATATATATATATATATATATATATATATATATATATATATATATATATATATATATATATATATATATATATATATAATATATATATATATATATATATATATATATATATATATATATATATATATATATATCCACTGGTGAGTGAAGGATGCTTCTCCGAAGAAGTGGTTCCAGAAATCGCAAGTGCACACAAAACTAAGAGAAAGCAACTACCACGACTAAAAGTATTGGAACTGTAGTTGATGATTCCATCTCAATTTTAATAGTAGCAGCAGTTTCTTTTCCTTTCCTTTTGGTTTGAACTGTAATTTGTGCACCAATTCTTCGGAGAAGCTTCCCTATACCGTATCATATAAAAATGAGAGAATCCTAAGTATACTATCTACTGTGGTAGATTAATTTACCCACGAGCTTGAGGAAAGGAAAGTTCCTCTCCTCGAATAGAGCAATACTTGTGAGGTATAAACTTTTATTTAAAAAAAAGTCGCTTAGCGACGACAAAAAGTCTATGGTGTTAGTAAGGAAAGAACAGTTTATAAGTATTTTGGACATAGGCGCAAAGTTATTCAAAAGATCGGTGCACTGAAATCCTTCCAGATATAGGAATAATATTGTTTTTATTTCTTCTTTGGTAGATAAAGGCAGGAGGTCAGTATGTAATCCACATTTTTTTCACAGATCACGACCACTCACGGGCATCTATTCAGACTAAAGGCAGACATGAACTGATTCCCGAAATTTGAAAGTGTGCAAATTAATTAAAGGAGATGAAATATAAAAAAGAAAGAAGAGAGTCTTAGATTTTACCAATAGAAGTCATGAAATAAAATAATTCGTTAGAAAGATTTTCTTATAAAACCTTTTGACAAAAGTTTAAGTGATCGTTAAAAATTCTTCGATTTAGATCTCTGAATATTTTATAATGATAAAGATGATAAAGATATAGATTTTAACCTCTTGTAAGTCGTATCTAGAGGAACTCGGAAAACGTTCAAAAATTCTGCGAACATTATATTTGTTTCCAAAAGTCTATTCTGAATTTCATTCCTCTTCTTTCTTTAATTTGGCTCTTTGAAGTAATATCTGTGTACCGAAAAACACTTGTCGATTTTTACAAGTGACAGGGATAGTCAATAACAACTTTTAACAAGTGTTTTCTTATAAAATCCTGATTGCAAAATTTTATGATGTCGCCCTCAAGTTCCACTAAATATTTAACGACTTACTTTTGTCTCTAATAAAAATTATTTCCACAGTATATCTAATTTAACCTTGGTTTCTATAATTTTTTGCTTAGAAGAGCGGCAATGAAGAACCAAAAAAGTTTCATCGCCGATGTCGAATACTTGAAGAGATATAAATAACCAGATGCAAATTGAAATTACTTAACAGTATATGTACCAAAATTTGAATTTTAAAAGTAGGGTAATGCTTGTTACTTTCATTTCTAGGGTGATGAGCTGAGCTATCTAGTAGAGCTACGAAATATAAAGTAACAGAACTCATAAAATTAGTGATTTATTAGGACGTAAATGATAAATTACAAAATTCAGAAAACTCTAAATTGATAACACAAGAACAAACAGAGTCGTTGCGTACAATAAGTTCAACATCTGAATTTGGACAAAAATTAGGATTTACTGTCTATGCTAGGATGGATTAGACCTTTGAATTGTTGAAGTAGCAGAGAGGAGGCAAGAAAAATCTTTCAATCTGAACAGAATTTCAAACTTTCTTGAAAAAAAAAATAAAATCATAGAACCATTCAAAAATACGATTTTTTCTATTTTATATTGGACTTGTGATACCCACAGGGAACAAGATAAGATAGTTGATATATATATATATATATATATATATATATATATATATATATATATATATATATATATATATATATATATATATAATATATATATATATATATATATATATATATATATATATATATATATATATATATATATATATATATATATATATATATATATATATATATATATATATATATATATATATATATATATATATATATA
>SEYY01016373.1:17500-20682 GCA_009176605.1 Armadillidium nasatum
TATATATATATATATATATATATATATATATATATATATATATATATATATATATATATATATATATACAGTGCCTTAGCAACAAGAATATTTCGCCTTATTTGTAAGATTGAGAAATATTTGCAAAAACTGCAGTTTTTTATTACGTGTTTCTGGGTCAATCTTCGGTTTTTCATCCATTAATAGGTTTTTTATTTTCAGTGTTTTTTAATCTTCTGTAACACTTTTTTTCAAACTCATTATTTTTCTTTCATGATATTAATTAAATTATTCATTTTTTTCCTTTTTTTTCACACACTCTGCCTTTTCTTTAATATTACTTCCTTCGAAATCTTGTAATTTTTCAAATTTACACCTATGCCCTCATCCACACCCACACGCACCCACTCTCTGACACAGATATATAATATATATATATATATATATATATATATATATATATATATATATATATATATATATATATATATATATATATATATATATATATATATATATATATATATATATATATATATATATTATATATATATATATATTATATATATATATATATATATATATATATATATATATATATATATATATATATATATATATATATATATATATATATATATATATATATATATAATATATATATATATATATATATATATATATTATATATATATATATATATATATATATATATATATATATATATATATATATATATATATATATATATATATATATATATATATATATATATATATATATATATATATATATATATATATATATATATATATATATATATATATATATATATATATATATATATATATATATATATATATATATATATATATATATATATATATATATATATATATATATATATATATTATATATATATATATATATATATATATATATATATATATATATATATATATATATATATATATATATATATATATATATATATATATATATATATATATATATATATATATATATATATATACATATATATACACAAAATTTAAAAAATAAAAAAAAAGTTAATGCATTATTATGAATCCTCTTCGTTATTTTAAATCTTCCCTCTCAATAAAGTAAACAAAAATACTGTAAAAATATATGTACGAAGCTTCAGCTGATGAAAATAAATAAAGTGGTTTTAAAAAAGTGTTTCTACAAACTCATAAATGTCATTTAAATTTAAAGCTTTTGGTTTATTTCTTTGCTATTTGATCTTAGTTCTAGTTTTTCATATTTACCCTTAAGCAGAATTGTATATTTAATTTTTTTTTCTTTTTTTTTTTTTTTTCTTAAAGATATTTACCTTCCTTTATGTTTACTTGTTTTTTTTTTTTTTTTTTTTTTTTTTTTTTTTTTTTTTTTTTTTGTTGTAAATAAAGGTAAGTGTGTACAAGCATGCCTTCTATATTATCCATAAATTTAGATTATGTATTTATGCTATTCGTTATTGTTATTTTCTAATGCTCTAAATCTGTAAATAGTATATTGAATTTTTATACATTTAAAAGATTAATATAAATATATATATATATATATATATATATATATATATATATATATATATATATATATATATATATATATATATATATATATATATATATATATATATATATATATATATATATATATATATATATATATATATATATATATATATATATATATATATATATGAGTTTAAATGTGTATAATGAAAATTATTTTGACGAATTTTTGTATATTTAAAAAAGCAAAAATCACTTATTCACTTTACAGTCACGTGACAATTAAGTTTGGCACGTCTAAAGAGTAAATTGTATTAATTCAAAAAAAAAAAAAAAAAAAAAAAAAAATTATAATATAAAAGCTTTTAATTTATTGGCTTAAATATGATATTGAAAATGGATATAAATGGATATAACAGTCATTAGTTTTCGGAAATAATGCGCAAGCTCAATATTTATTTAATTTTGCTCAATAATCTTTATATATATATATATATATATATATATATATATATATATATATATATATACTATATATATATATATATATATATTATATATATATATATATATATATATATATATATATATATATATATATATATATATATATATATATATATATATATATATATATATATATATATATATATATATATATATATATATATATATATATATATATATATATATATATATATATATATATTATATATATATATATATTATATATATATATATATATATATATATATATATATATATATATATATATATATATATATATATATATATATATATATATATATATATATATATATATATATATATATATATATATATATATATATATATATATATATATATATATATATATATATATATATATATATATATAGAAAATTAAGTTTGCGATTTCCAGAAACTAGACAGTTTTCCATTCCGTATTTTTTTTTTTTTCTTCGGTTATTAACGTATAGAATAAATAAGAAAAGGTTGCAATCAGTTTACATATTTTATGTAGATATTTTACTTTTACTTTTAACTTTTTACTTAAAAAAAAAAAAAAAAAAAAAAAAAAAATCTGACTCATTTAGAGTTGTTCACCGACACGTCAGAAATCTAGATTTTGTGTTAAAAAAAATATTTAAAAAAATTTTTTTTTTATTTATATTTTATTTTTAACATTTTTTTAAAAATATTTTTTTATTTATTTTTTTTTACCATCACAGCTTACCACCTCTAATCTCTATCAATCCCTTATGTTCAAATGGAGTTCTTGAACTAAAAAACACACACACAAATATATATATATATATATATATATATATATATATATATATATATATATATATATATATATATATATATATATATATATATATATATATATATATATATATATATATATATATATAATATATATATATATATATATATATATATTATGGTAGGAATTTACTGAAATTACAAAAACTTTAAAAATATTTTAATGATTATATTATACAGTAATGTTTATTCTTTAATACGGGATTCCATTTGGAAAAGATTTTATGAGACTTTTTCCCAATATATTTATTCCTTTATTTATATATATAAAGTCCTATGACAATAATTTTTATCAATAAAATATAATAATTATTAGCGGAATAATTTTTGTCTTTA
>SEYY01016374.1:0-17215 GCA_009176605.1 Armadillidium nasatum
TATTGCGAAGAAGTTTCAGTACAAATAAAGTTTTGAAAAAGTGAGGTTGTATTTTCGAGATCATGAAAATATATACAAAAAACTTTTCCTTCATTAATTATAGAGATTATAACAATTATTAATTGGTATAAACTCAATTTGACAGATAACACAATAAACTATCTTAATAAATGCACAATTGAAGATAATAATTTGACAACAAAACTCTATGTATTTTATAAAAATATTTTTTATTAAAATGCCTAATTTGCATAGGATATTTTGATGATAAGGATATTAATGAGTTCCTTGACAGGGAGTTTGTCACTGAGGGTAATACTTAATTTTTTCAAATGTTGATCAATTATGATTACATCATATTAAGGTGAATAGACTTGTTTTTTTTTGGGGGGAGGATATTTTTACTAGGTAATATAGTATATATAAGCTTAGAGAAGAGTCTGTTTGCCTCTGTACATGCTATTATGTTTTTTTTAAAATAAATGACCAAGTTTTTGTAATTTGTTTAGAAGTTGTGTGGAAATACATCAAACGCTTTTTAAGATATTTAATAATAATAGTACACATGTCCAGTATTTGTTCAGGGACTTCAGCTTCTACATTTTCTTCTCCTACAGAAGTAGTCTTGATTTCAGTTCACTGACTATGAGTTCCTTAATTACGCTATCTGATATTCTATCTTCAATCCTTCCATTAATATTTCTATTTTTTTTTTCGACAAATTAAAATGTCATTTATTAAGTTCCAAGTCAAACCTAGATTAGTTTGTGTCTCTTTAAATCATTGGGCAAAGAAGATATATTTAGACATCCTTATCAGCTTTTCAGTATTTTTTTTGTTGTCGTTGTTGTTTTTAGTACTATTTCTGACTCTCGTTTCACCATCTTAAAATTGCCGGGCTACGGTACCACCCAAAAAACTTGTGATCTGGCTCAACACCCCTGCCTAATAGATGCTAAACTTTTTATTGTTACTGGATTTATATGTAAAATACCAGGAAGACTAACCTAATATAGCCTTCTCTCTGGTCACTATGAATCAACAATTTCCAATTCATATGCCAAGTTCCAAATGATGCCTAACCCAGAAATGCAAAAATGCCAAATGATGCCTAACCAAATATTGAGATGTAAAATTAAAAAAATGTGTTAAATGACCTTTTAAAATAAAATTCTTACATAAAGAAAATTTCTGTAATGAATTTCAAATACGAACCGAACCAGTAACTCTCACCAAATGATTATGATTCATTTTAACTTTAGCAACGCAAGTGTACAACCTGTTTTTACAACATAAATAAACGACCAATGATTAATTATATTTCTCTATTCTCAACTTATAAATAATAATGATGATGATAATAATAATAATAATAATAATAAAAAAAAAAAAAAAAAAAAAAAAAAAAAAAAAAAAAAAAAAAAAAAAAAAAAAAAAAAAAAAAAAAAAATAATAATAATAAATAATAATAATAAAATAATAAATAAATAAATAAAAAACCATCATTGATACAAGAGGCTCTCTATCAACCGACCGGAAAAAAATACTTCTAATAAACTTCCTCGAGTGAGTGCCAAAGCATTTCGATCTTGGTCGAGGCACTTTCATATACTACAGCAAGAGCCAATGACAGTGCCAGTGCCAGGGTTGCCAACCACAAGTTTCTAGAGTACATTTTTAAAAATGTATTTAAAACATCCCCCTTATCCCCTAACCCCTTCCTGCAATCCCCGAGTTCTTAGCATTCCTTTCCCAGGAGGAAGGAGGGGGGAAGGGTTTCATTAAAGAAACTGAAGAACCCCCCACCTTAAGAAACCCCCTACCTTGGAGAAATAATTAACCTGAAGAACCCCAAACTCAAAAAAAAAAAAAAAAAAAAAAAAAAAAAAAAAAAAAAACCTAACGTGAAGATTCCCTACTCGAAAAAAACCCTAACATGATGGACCCCTACTCGAAAAAAAACCCTAACATGATAGACCCATACCCGAAAAAAAAACCCTAACATGATGGACCCATACCCGAAAAAAACCCTAAAGTAAAGGATTTCTACCTGATAAAAACCTGAAAAAACCTCCAACACAATTAATTACTTATTGGCAATAGGTATCACATTATCCACATCCGCAGACATCTGCATTAATATCCGGCCAACTCGTCACTAATATTTATTATTATCTATTATTATTATTATTATCTATTAAAAACTCGGACCAATTAATTTAAAAAAAAAAAAAAAAAAAAATTTTTTTTTTTTTTTTTTTTTTTTTTATATTATATATATATATATATAATATATATATATATATATATATATATATATATATATATATATATATATATATATATATATATAATATATATATATATATACTTATATTAGTTTAATAGTAAATAAATAGATTTTTAATATATTTTTAATCACTCACATTTGGCTACGATCCTAAAATAATATTATGTGAGAAGGTCGTACACACATTTAAACTACCTTATAAAGTAATAATAATGATATTTAATAAATAATAATAATAATAATAATAATAATAATAATAATAATTAATAAATAAATAAATCTCTCAAGGTATATTTACAGTAGGTCCTATACTACTAAAAACAATAATAATAATAATAATAATAATAATAATAATAATAATAATATTTATTGCCCAGTTCTCTGAAAAAGGGGGGGGGGGCTGCTGAGGGCCAACATGGTGGTTTCCTTTTAGCCCCGATGTTTCATACGTATAGAACATTTTAATTCGTTTAATAAACGATACCATAAATTATAGTAAGTTACTATTACAGTAACAAAACTCTAGTAATATTAATGATATTAATAATTCTAGTAACAATAACAGTAACTTTATGATAACATTTACTACAATAAAGCAAACAATAGTAATAATAATAATAATACACTACCTTATTGTAACAATATTAAATAATAATAATACGTAAAATAGATATATCTAATATTATTGGACTTTGTATCTAACACAGTCCTGCCTAAATTGCATCAAAGTAAACTGTGCTGAAAAAAAAAATTGTTTGATGGCTTAGCTTAAGAAGACTCCATTTTAATATTACATGACTCAGGATCAATCAGCTTACAAATTATATGGCTCCGGCTTAGGTTCCACGAACCCCACAATCCCTCCCCCCCCTAAAAAAAAGAAAATGCGACCGCTCCGGATCTATTCCCAAACATATTCTTCTGCTGCAATTCTAACTTCGCCCAAAACACTGAGGTTCCGCCCCCCTGTTCCGGCCCGTTTTATACCAGGATTGGAGAGTTAGTATATTGTCTTCGCTGGTTCCAGCTCCACCCAAAATGTGGCTCCGCACGACAAACGAGTCCGATTCGTTACCGAATGCGCAATAAGAAGTCCCATTTAAGTCAAATCTTTAGTGCAATATATATATATATATAATATATATATATATATATATATATATATATATATATATATATATATATATATATATATATATATATATATATATATATATATATATATATATATATATATATATATATATATATATATATATATATATATATATCTTTTATTTTATTCCCTATTTTTTTATTATTATTGGCCAATTGTATTATTCCCTAAAATATATTTATATTATATATATATATATATATATATATATATATATATATATATTATATATATATATATATATATATATATATATAATATATATATATATATATAATATATATATATATTTTCGAATATGCTGCCCATCTGTAGCAAGTAACAGTTATTTTGTTTTCAACTTTCTCTGCAATTGCTACTACTATTACTACTAATAGTTGAAATTTATTATTATTATAATTATAAATAAAATTAATTAAATAAAAAAAAAAAAAAAAAAAGATAAAAAAAAAATTAATTTATTTTTTTATTATTATTATTAATAATAATAATAATAATAATAAAATAATAATAATAATAAAATAAAAATTACGTATTAGCTTTCTTTCATACATTCTATGGTGGGAAAGTGGAGAAAAGCCTACATGACATCCACCAGTGCTACGGAAAGGTCAAAATTCTTACGTATTAAACTTCAACGGCCGACACAAACTTATTTATATACACACGGCGTTTAAAAATCTTTAATAAGTCATAGGAAGTACGAAAATTAGAAGAAGGAAGAGTGCTTCCAAACATTATCAGTAGAGAACATGTTGAATAACATGAAATTATTCCATAATTAGAAGAAGGAAGAGTGCTTCCAAACATTGTTAGTAGAGAACATGTTGAGAACATGCAGGAATTGCGCAAATTTCAATTTACCATAGCGACACCTACCGGACTCACGCTGAAACTTCAGCAGTTTAAGATTAGAGTTTCAACTTCTATGATTATTATTATTATTATTATTATTATTATTATTATTATTATTATTATTCATTATTAATCATAGTTTAACATTACATACTTTTAAAATTTATATACAAAATATTTTAAAGTTTATCAAAATCTGTAGCTAAAGCAACACCTGTTTACAACCTTCACTATATCTACAATAATTAATAATAATAATAATAATAATAATAATAATAATAGCCTTAGGTTATTTAATATTCTATTTTTAAAAAAATGGAAAACATCACATAAATTCAAGTCTCTTCTTGCAATTCAGCTTACGCTACGCTACACTATTGTTTCAATTCGCACTTTGCAATGGCAGGGCCATTTCATCAATGCAATGAAGAAAATTACCAAGTACATTAGTGTACTTAATAATGATAGTAATAATAATAATAATAATAATAATAATAATAATAATGTCACTAAGAATTACAGAAAAGAAAACTACAACCGAGACCGGTTTTAGGTGAACATAGGCTAATAATAAAAATAAAAATAATAATTACAAAAATAATAAAATTAATAAATAAATAAAAAGTAATAATAATAATAATAATCATAATAATAAAGCGTTTTTTATGTTTTAAAAACCAGTCTCATTTTAAACGTCGTATTTTTTAACTTTCAAGAATGCACCGTTATTTACTAATATTTATTAAAGCATTTATTATTATTTATTTACAAAGTAAAACGATTGAAAGATGACCAAAACCAAGCCAGACAAGTTACTGATAATTCTCAAGAATTTACTAATTAAGCTATATCAATTACTGTATTGTAGGATAAATGATATCTACCCCCGGGGGTTATAAATAAAAGATAAATCTATATACATTAAGTAATAGGGAATATTTTTACCCGTAACTCGTAAGTTAGGTATAATTCTACCTCTCAATCGATAGGGTATACCGCAAGTCAATAGTGTATATCTGTAACTAAGTCAATAGGGGCATATTTCTACCCCTTAAGTAAATAGTGTGTATTCCTAGCCCTAAGTCAATAGGGTATATTTCTACTCCTAAGTCAACAGGGTATATTCCTACCCCTAAGTCAATAAGCTATATTTCTACTCCTAAGTCAATGGGGGCATATTTCTATTCCTTAAGTCAATTGTGTATATTCCTACCCCTAAGTCATTAGTGCATATTTCTACCCCTAAGTCAATAAGAGTATATTTCTACCCCTTAAGTCAATAGTGTATATTCCAACCTATAAGTCTATAGGGTATATTTCAATGTCAATAGTGTATATTTCAACCTCTAAGTCAAAAGCGTATATTTCAACCGGTAAGTCAAGAAGGTATAATTCTTTCCTTTAAGTCAATAGAATATGTTTTAACCCCTAACTCAATAGTGTATATTTTTACCTTTAAGTCAATAGGTTATATCTCTACCCAAAAGTCAAAAATTGTGGTTCAAAAAAATTTCTCAGAAATGTAGTTCCAACAGGACTGCTACACGATACCTGTAGGGAAACCTTAAAGATATTTTAAACTTTTGATTTAAAAAAAAGGAGCTTTTCATTGGTCAAGGTCTTTTTGGAGCAACAGTATCGTGTAGCAGTCCTGTTGGAACTACATTTCTGAGAAATTTTTTTGAACCACAATTTTTGACTTTTGGGTAGAGACATAACCTATTGACTTAAAGGTAAAAATATACACTATTGAGTTAGAGGTAGAAACATATTCTATTGACTTAAGGGAAAGAATTATACCTTCTTGACTTACCGGTTGAAATATACGCTTTTGACTTAGAGGTTGAAATATACACTATTGACATTGAAATATACCCTATGGACTTATAGGTTGGAATATACACTATTGACTTAAGGGGTAGAAATATACTCTTATTGACTTAGGGGTAGAAATATGCACTAATGACTTAGGGATAGGAATATAATATACACAATTGACTTAAGGAATAGAAATATGCTCCATTGACTTAGGAGTAGAAATATAGCTTATTGACTTAGGGGTAGGAATATACCCTGTTGACTTAGGAGTAGAAATTTACCCTATTGACTTAAGGGTAGGAATACACACTATTTACTTAAAGGGTAGAAATATGCCCCTATTGACTTAGTTACAGATATACACTATTGACTTGCGGTATACCCTATCGATTGAGAGGTAGAATTATACCTAACTTACGAGTTACGGGTAAAAATATTCCCTATTACTTAATGTATATAGATTTATCTTTTATTTATAACCCCCCGGGGGTAAATATCATTTATCCTACAATACAGTAATTGATATAGCTTAATTAGTAAATTCTTGAGAATTATCAGTTACTTGTCTGGCTTGGTTTTGGTCATCTTTCAATCGTTTTACTTTGTAAATAAATAATAATAAATGCTTTAATAAATATTAGTAAATAACGGTGCATTCTTGAAAGTTAAAAAATACGACGTTTAAAATGAGACTGGTTTTTAAAACATAAAAAACGCTTTATTATTATTTATTATTATTATTTTATTTTTATTTATTATTTTATATTTTTATATATTTTATTTTTTTTTTTTTTTTTTTTTTTTTTTTTTTTTTTTTTTTTTTTTTTTTTTTTTTTTTTTAATTTTTTTTTATTATTATTATTATTATTATTATTATTATTATTATTATTATTAAGTACACTAATGTACTTGGTAATTTTCTTCATTGCATTGATGAAATGGCCCTGCCATTGCAAAGTGCGAATTGAAACAATAGTGTAGCGTAGCGTAAGCTGAATTGCAAGAAGAGACTTGAATTTATGTGATGTTTTCCATTTTTTTAAAAATAGAATATTAAATAACCTAAGGCTATTATTATTATTATTATTATTATTATAATTATGATTAATTGTAGAAATAGTGAAGGTTGTAAACAGGTGTTGCTTTAGCTGCAGATTTTGATAAACTTTAAAATATTTTGTATATAAATTTTAAAAGTATGTAATGTTAAACTATGATTAATAATTAATAATAATAATAATAATAATAATAATAATAATAATCATAGAAGTTGAAACTCTTATCTTAAACTACTGAAGTTTCAGCGTGAGTCCGGTAGGTGTCGCTATGGTAAATTGAAATTTGCCTCAATTCTTGCGTGTTCTCAACATGTTCTCTACTGATAATGTTTGGAAGCACTCTTCCTTCTTCTAATTTTCGTACTTCCTATGACTTTTTAAAGATTTTTAAAGATTTTTAAACGCCGTGTGTATATAGATAAGTTTGTGTCGGCCGTTGAAGTTTAATACGTAAGAATTTTGACCTTTCCGTAGCACTGGTGGATGTCATGTAGGCTTTTCTCCACTTTCCCACCATAGAATGTATGAAAGAAAGCTAATACGTAATTTTATTTTATTATTATTATTATTATTATTATTATTATTATTATTCGTAAGGAATAATAATAATGATAAAAGATTAGATTAATTTTTTTTTATCTTTTTTTAAAGAAGTTAGAAGTAAAAATGAAGTTGGCCACCTAATTTTATCATTATAATTATAATAATAAATTTCAACTATTAGTAGTAATAGTAGTAGCAATTGCAGAGGAAAGTTGAAAACAAAATAACTGTTACTTGCTACAGATGGGCAGCATATTCGAGTATATATATATATATATATAATATATATATATATATATATATATATATATATATATATATATATATATATATATATATATATATATATATATATATATATATATATATATCGGACGGTACACCAGATATAAGTTTCCGGTAAGGGAACGGATAAACCTGTTGGCCGATAACAAAATATAAATGTAGAATACGCTACGCTACAAACAAAAATAATATATAATATATATATATATATATATATATATATATATATATATATATATATATATATATATATATATATATATATATATATATATATATATATATATATATATATATATATATATATATATATATATATATATATATATATATATATATATATTTGCCTAAAGATTTGACTTAAATGGGACTTCTTATTGCGCATTCGGTAACGAATCGGACTCGTTTGTCGTGCGGAGCCACATTTTGGGTGGAGCTGGAACCAGCGAAGACAATATACTAACTCTCCAATCCTGGTATAAAACGGGCCGGAGCAGGGGGGCGGAACCTCAGTGTTTTGGGTGAAGTTAGAGTTGCAGCAGAAGAATATGTTTGGGAATAGATCCGGAGCGGTCGCATTTTCTTTTTTTTAGGGGGGGAGGGATTATGGGGTTCGTGGAACCTAAGCCGGAGCCATATAATTTGTAAGCTGATTGAGCCTGAGTCATGTAATATTAAAATGGAGTCTTAAGCTAAGCCATCAAACAAATTTTTTTTTTTAGCACAGTTTACTTTGATGCAATTTAGGCAGGACTGTGTTAGATACAAAGTCCAATAATATTAGATATATCTATTTTACGTATTATTATTATTTAATATTGTTACAATAAGGTAGTGTATTATTATTATTATTTGTATTGTTGCTTTATTGTAGTAAATGTTATCATAAAGTTACTGTTATTGTTATTATTAATATCATTTAATATTACTAGAGTTTTGTTACTGTAATAGTAACTTACTATGATTTATGGTATCGTTTATTAAACGAATTAAAATGTTCTATATGTATGAAACATCGGGGCTAAAAGGAAACCACCGTGTTGTCCCTCAGCAGCCCCCCCCCCTTTTTCAGAGAACTGGGCAATAAATATTATTATTATATTATTATTATTATTATTATTATTTATTGTCTTAAAAAAAAAAAATTAATTTATTTATATTATTATTATTATTATTATTATTATTATTATTATTATTATATTTATTAAATATCATTATTATTACTTTATAAGGTAGTTTAAATGTGTGTACGACCTTCTCACATAATATTATTTTAGGATCGTAGCCAAAAGTGAGTGATTAAAAATATATTAAAAATCTATTTATTTACTATTAAAACTAAGGTTATATATATATATATATATATATATATATATATATATATATATATATATATATATATATATATATATATATATATATATATATATATATATATTTATATTATATAATAAAAAAAAAAAAAAAAAAAAAAAAAAAAAAAAAATAAAAAATTGTTTTTTTTTTTTTTTAAATTATAATTGTCCGAGTTTTAATAGATAATAATAATAATAATAATAATAATAATAATAATAAATATTAGTGACGAGTTGGCCGGATATTAATGCAGATGTCTGCGGATGTGGATAATGTGATACCTATTGCCAATAAGTATTAATTGTGTTGGAGGTTTTTTCAGGTTTTTATCAGGTAGAAATCCTTTTCGAGTAGGGTTTTTTCGGGTATGGGTTCATCATGTTAGGGTTTTTTTTCGAGTAGGGGTCCATCATGTTAGGTTTTTTTCGAGTAGGGAATCTTCACGTTAGGTTTTTTTTTTTTTTTTTTTTTTTTTTTTTTTTTTTTTTTTTTGAGTTTGGGGTTCTTCAGGTTAATTATTTATCCAAGTTAGGGGGTTTCATAAGGTGGGGGGGTTCTTCAGTTTCTTTAATGAAACCCTTCCCCCCTCCTTCCTCCTGGGAAAGGAATGCTAAGAACTCGGGGATTGCAGGAAGGGGTTAGGGGATAAGGGGGATGTTTTAAATACATTTTTAAAAATGTACTCTAGAAACTTGTGGTTGGCAACCCTGGCACTGGCACTGTCATTGGCTCTTGCTGTAGTATATGAAAGTGCCTCGACCAAGATCGAAATGCTTTGGCACTCACTCGAGGAAGTTTATTAGAAGTATTTTTTTCCGGTCGGTTGATAGAGAGCCTCTTGTATCAATGATGGTTTTATTTATTTATTTATTTATTATTTTTGTTATTATTATTATTATTATTATTATTATTATTATATTTTATTTTTTTTTTTTTTTTTTTTTTTTTTTTTTTAACTGCAAGATTTCCAGAAGACAGAATATTTCTGATATTATTATTATTATTATTATTATTATTATCATTATCATTATTATTATTAAGTTGAGAATAGAGAAATATAATTAATCATTGGTCGTTTATTTATGTTGTAAAAACAGGTTGTACACTTGCGTTGCTAAAGTTAAAATGAATCATAATCATTTGGTGAGAGTTACTGGTTCGGTTCGTATTTGAAATTCTTTACAGAAATTTTCTTTATGTAAGAATTTTATTTTAAAAGGTCATTTAACACATTTTTTTTTCATTTTACATCTCAGTATTTGGTTAGGCATCATTTGGCATTTTTGCATTTCTGGGTTAGGCATCATTTGGAACTTGGCATATGAATTGGAAATTGTTGATTCATAGTGACCAGAGAGAAGGCTATATTAGGTTAGTCTTCCTGGTATTTTACATATAAATCCAGTAACAATAAAAAGTTTAGCATCTATTAGGCAGGGATGTTGAGCCAGATCACAAGTTTTTTGGGTGGTACCGTAGCCCGGCAATTTTAAGATGGTGAAACAAGAATCAGAAATAGTACTAAAAAGCTGATAAGGATATCTAAATATATCTTCTTTGCCCAGTGATTTAAAGAGACACAAACGAATCTAAGTTTTACTTGGAACTTAATAAATGACATTTTAATTCGTCGAAAAAAAAATAAAGAAATATTAATGGAAGGATTGAAGATAAAATATCAGATAGCGTAATTATGGAACTCATAGTCAGTGAACTGAAATCAAGACTACTTCTGTAGGAGAAGAAAATGTAGAAGCTGAAGTCCCTGAACAAATACTGGACATGTGTACTATTATTATTAAATATCTTAAAAAGCGTTCGATGTATTTCCATACAACTTCTAAACAAATTACAAAAACTTGGTCACTTATTTAAAAAAAACATAATAGCATGTACAGAGGCAAACAGACTCTTCTCTAAGGTTATATATACTATATTACCTAGTAAAAATATCCTCCCCCCCAAAAAAAAAACAAGTCTATTCACCTTAATGTAAATGATGTAAATCATAAATTGATCAACATTTGAAAAATTATTAAGTATTACCCTCAGTGACAAACTCCCTGTCAAGGAACTCATTAATATCCTTATCATCAAAATATCCTATGCAAATTATGCATTTCTAAATAAAATAAGATACTTTATTATAAAATACAATAGAGTTTTGTTGTCAAATTATCATCTTCAATGGTGCATTTATTAAGATAGTTTATTGTGTTATCTGTCAAATTGAGTTTATACCAATTAATAATTGTTATAATATCTAATAATTAATGAAGGAAAAGATATTTTGTATATATTTTCATGATCTCGAAAATACAACCTCACTTTTTCAAAACTTTATTTGTACTGAAACTTCTTCGCAATAAGTAGTAACATTAAAGTCGTAAATGTAACTGTAAATAGACATTTGATTAGAGATTAATTGTGCTGAACGAAACTGCAACTGAAACCAATCTCTGTAGCACAAAATCTCGGAAACTCAAATTTATTATTATTATTATTATTATTATTATTATTATTCGTTTTCAATGCCTATCAATTCCTCCATCTTTCTACTCGACACAATCTTCCACACAACTATGACATCTTCTTCGAAAACACTCAACTCAAACCTTCATCTGTTCTCAATATTCTCGGTGTTTCTTTTTCTCGTGATCTTTCTTGGAAAGATCACATTATTTCTCTCTCTAAACAAGCTTCTAAGAGGTTGGGTGTTCTGTGGCGCCTTCGTAGTTTTTTTACGCCACCCCAGTTGCTTGCTCTGTATAGGGGTGTTGTTCGCCCCTGTATGGATACGCCTCGCATATCTGGGGTGGGTCCACACATACAGCTCTTCTTGAAAGGTGGAGTCTAGGGCTTTTCGTCTTATCAACTCTCCTGCTCTTACTAACTCTCTCCAATCTCTTTCTTCCCGTCGAATTGTTGCGTCACTCTCTCTATACTATCGCTATTACAACGGACATTGCTCTTCTGAACTCTCACGTCGCATACCTCCTCCGTGAGAAGGGCTCGTGCGACACGTCTTTCTACACAGTCTCATCCTTTCTCTGTCCAACTCTCCGACCCCAGACTTAACCGCTATGCTCAATCTTACATGTACTCTACTGGTAAAGTCTGGAACACACTCCCTTTATCTGTTTTCCCAACTTCCTTTGACTTTGCACACTTTTAAACGCCGTGTGTCGGGTCATCGGGCCATTAGCGACCCCGAATCTGATTGCTTCCAACTCCGGTGATATTGGTAGGCCTTGGGCCTTTGCCCACTGGAGGAGACATTAAAAAAAAAAAAAAAAAAAAAAATATATATTTTTATTCTAAGTAGTATAAAATATGTTTTGGATATAATAGATACTGTATGTAACGAGTTATAGGCTCCTAGAACGTGCTTATCACCTCCTCAACACTGTTCAATTAAAAATATTTTATATTGTACAATATTTTACTCTTTTCTTGATGATAGAATAAACATTATTATTATTACTATTATTAATTATTGTTATTGTTATTTATCATTTTAATTTTTTCCCCCAACAGGTGATCGACTTCGGGTCGTCATGTTACGAGAACCAAAGGGTCTACACGTACATCCAGAGCCGTTTTTACCGCGCCCCGGAAGTCATTTTGGGAGCGAAGTATGGTATGGCCATCGACATGTGGAGTTTAGGATGTATTTTGGCAGAGCTTCTTACAGGGTATCCACTCTTACCGGGAGAGGTGAGCCCAAGACTAATTAATAGTTTTGAATGATGATTCATTCCTTTGGTAATTTTAATTGGGTGGCACTATGGAGTAAGACATAGTGCCAAAAAGTGTATATATATATATATATATATATATATATATATATATATATATATATATATATATATATATATATATATATATATATATATATATATATATATATATATATATATATATATATATATATATATATTAATACATCCAAGTTTGCAGCTCGCCATCGGGTAATCGAAACCGGGCCCAATAGCATGAAAACAATAGAGTTTAACCTCTACGTTATGACGGTTCAAAAGAGAAGTCCTTGTAGGTTGTTCTTCAAGAATTATTATTCGTGTGCCTCCTCTTCGGATTTCTCTTTTGAACCGCCATAGCGTAGAGGTAAAACTATATCGTTTTCATGCTATAGTATATGGGTTCGATTCCCCGATAGCAAGCTTTAAACTTAGATGTTTAATGTATTTAGTCTGCGAGAGTTTTAGTGGCCTTAAAATTATGACATATATATATATATATATATATATATATATATATATATATATATATATATATATATATATATATATATATATATATATATATATATATATATATATATATATATATATATATATATATATATATATATATATATATATATATATATATATATATATATATATATATATATATATATATATATATACCCCTTATACTAGATCTATCAATATTTATTTACTACATTTTTCTATTTAATTTAATTTAAAAAAAAAGAAAGCGAAAAAAAAATTCATCATTCCAAAGAATTGTGAAGCTGAAAAATTGGAGAACTTTTAACACCCCCCCCCCCTCACCCTCTCTCCTTCCCCATTGATATTATTTGTACCCTACGCCCAGAAATATATGGTAATATAAATGATAACAAATAAAAATAAATAAAAGATAAAGTTTCAGGGGTTGTTGAACTGGCTGGAAACATTAATGCTTCTTGCTCATATTTCAGCTGAAATTTAATGTTTAATTTTTGACTTTTTAATTCTTTGAAATTTAAATTTAAATTTAAGTGACTCCAAACCCAGGTTCGTTCTTTACAAGAGGTCATCATTGAAAGTCAAATTCGGGGAAAGAATACTTATTTCCAATATCCTTGAAAACCTTATTAAATTTAATACCACATCACAACAGAATAGTTTTTATTATTATTATTATTATTATTATAATTATTATAATTATTATTATTATTATTATTATTATTATTATTATTATTATTATTGCACATATAGATTGGACGAGTTTTATAATTTTATGAGTATGTTGAATTATATTAATAATTTTAGATTGTAGGTACTTCATTATTTATTTAAATTAGTCCAATTGTAATTCTAAAAACAAAAACAGAATGCTTTTAATTATATATTTTATCGGTTTATTTGCTTCGATTGTTTGTTAATTATTTTTTTAAAAATCATTTTTTTTTTTTTTAATTAAATAATTTATTAAAATTGCAAGTAAAATTGTAGATTATGTTGCTCAGCGGAGCTGTATTTAAAAAGCCAACGCTGCTTGACTTTATTTAAAATTATTAAATTATTAATTCCAACATTGCATCCCTGAATAATTAAATTAAATTAATTAAATTTTTTTTTTTGTAATTTTAAAAAAAATATATATATTTATATTTTTTTACATTTATTTGTAAAGTCAAATTAGAAATCAATTCCTTGATAATTATTATGCCTGGGAACAAATGTTAGGTACAATGTTATAATAAAGGTCAAATAATCAGTGACCTTTATAAATATATCTGTTACCTTTTATATATCTGTTACCTTTCATATATTTTTTTTTTTTTACATTTATCATTAAAGTAACAATTTTACCTGATTGAATATTTTTAATTTGTATTTCTGTTGCTATGATTTTCATGTTTAATTTTTTATTATTATTATTATTATTATTATTATTATTATTGGTTGAAATATCGATATCAGTTCAAGATATCAATTGAAGTTTAAATATAAGTTTAGATACAATTGAAGTATCAATATCTGTTCTGATATTGATTGAATTACCAATATCAGTTAAGATACTAATTGAAATATCAGTTATTGGGTAAGATACTGATTGAAATATCAATATCAGTTAAGATACCCATTGGCTTTGGTTCCTCCTCCTCTTCTGGATAGGGTTGAGTCCAAGGATAAAAGATTAATAAACTGTCGTCTTCTTTCAAACTCTCTAGACCCTCTATCTCTGCGGCGTGACGTTGGCGCACTATCTCTTTTCTACAGATTACTACAATGGCAGGTGCTCGAGGGAATTGGTCTCTCGCATTCCACCACCATTGCGCCGCCCTTGTTGCACAAGGGTTGCCATGTTTTTTGCACGAATTTTGAGTGGATGCGGAACCCCCCAAACTTACCCGTTGTGGTGCCTTCTTCTTTCCAGCCACCTCTGTTCTGTGAAACTCTCTACCATCATCTATTTTTCCTCCTACACTTAATCTTCCTCTCTTCAAGGCTTCCGTATGTGCCTACCTGAGAGGTGTGCGTTGGGTTCGGGGCTGGGTGGGTTCTCTTCTTCTTTTCTCTTTTATAAGCTTCCTCCTTGAAGGGGGCTCTGGGCTCTGCCCGTGAGTGGTGGTGATCTGTAATATATATATATATATATATATATATATATATATATATATATATATATATATATATATATATATATATATATATATATATATATATATATATATATATATATATAGGGGCTTGGAAATTTTTAAAATATAAATTATATAGAATAAGGAATGAAAATAAAAGTAAATTGTGACTAAAATAAAAAAAATAAAAAAAGAGGAAATAGGCAGAGAGCCAAAAGGAAATAGTGAATGACAAGGAATACAATGCAGGAAGTATTATAAAAATCAATTTTGCATTAAAGTTGCTGGCGCTTGGCACTCCATAAGACCCAGTAGATTGATGGTGTTGGTGAACTGTGGCTTAACATGCAACACAAAAGAGGGTTAGAGGTGTTTAATATCAGATGAAGTAGGGGCTGATGGGAATATTCAATTTAAATGCAGAAGTCATTTTCAAATTGCAGTCATTTTTTTTTATTAAACTTCAATAAAAATGTTGATAGTTAGAATAAGCAGGTCAAATTGAGGTCAAAAGTCTTAAGATGGTGTAGAACATGATAGATACACGATAAAGGAGTTCAGGATGAACTATGATTGTCTAATGTATTTGAAAATTTATCTTTTTTTAGTTTTTGTTCATTTATTTTTTTACTTATTTATTTATTTACTTATTTAGTGAATAGCATGTATGGAAATGAAAAATCTTTACCAGAATGTAAATATTGTGAACTTGAATCATACCCTTTGAAGTTTTAACTTTAAATCTTAGTTTGCCTGTTTGTTTTGTTAAGGTTTTTCACAGTTCAGATTTCAGTGTGAAACCTGTAAGAGAATGCTGTCTGTTGGAATTAATATATTTTCATTTGTTGAGAAAGTATATGAAACATCTGTATTATGATAATTTTAATCAAATGTTTGTTTCAAATACTTACATATATATATATATATATATATATATATATATATATATATATATATATATATATATATATATATATATATATATATATATATATATATATATATATATATATATATATATATATATATATATATATATATATATTTAAGTTTTAAAGTTAGCAATAGCAATATGAGGATTCAAACCCTGACCCTAAAGCTAGAAAGACAGTGTCACCTCTGCACCACTACAGTACAAAAGTAAATGGCAGTGAGAAAGCTCATGATAAAACAACTTGCCACTCAGACTATCTCAGAGGATTCCCTCCTTCCCCCTCACTGCACTCTAGCACAGGGCGACAGGTCAATTACAATCCCCTTTTACTCATAGACTATTATATACACAAACTTTTTAAATCTGCTAAGTTACTTACGTATATATACATAATTTCTAAAGCCAGCCATATATGGAGATTCGAACCCTAACCCTTAAGCTGGTAAGACAATGTTACCCCTGTACTACGACAGTATAAAAGGAAATCGTTGTGAGAAAGGTCATGAACAACTTGCCACGTCGATTAACTCAAAAGGATCCCCCT
>SEYY01016375.1:17500-22500 GCA_009176605.1 Armadillidium nasatum
TGTTCTTTATTTAGAAACTATTTAGAATCTAGCGCAAAATAGTGTTTTATTTGATTGTGTATTCCTTGATCAGAGTTTGATATATATATATATATATATATATATATATATATATATATATATATATATATATATATATATATATATATATATATATATATATATATATATATATATATATATATATATATATATATATATGAACTTTCGATAGTGATATCGCTTAAAAATAATCGATAATATATTTTGGGATTAAAAATTTGTTTTTATTTATATATGGTGTTCAAATAATTAAAAATAGAATCATGATCACTCACGGGTCAGGGATATCGGGGCGGAATATATATATATATATATATATATATATATATATATATATATATATATATATATATATATATATATATATATATATATATATATATATATATATATATGTGTGTGTGTGTGTGTGTGTGTGTGTGTTGTGTATTAGAATGGATTGACCGAAATTAGTTTTAAAATCTTTGGTTTTTATAATTCTAATTTTTTTTGTTTTTAAATCAATAAATAACTTTTATTTTGCAAAAAATCTTAAATAGGAATCCATTCCCGATTCATGAATTCCCATTCCTGATCCTAAGATTCCCATTCCCAATCTCAAATACAAGAAGTCTTACCTTTCTGATCCCTCCACCCTCCCCTATTGATCTTATTTGGCCTCCTTCCCCTATTTTTCCCCCTTCTGTCTCTACCTTATCTACCTCTTTTTTTTTTTTTTTTTTTTTTTAATTTTATTTTTTATTTTTTGAATTTTCTTTAATTTCATTTTTTTAAATATCGATTTACGTTGAACGAAATTTGTTGAAACATCCAGACACGTCTGTCTATCTTGGAGTTTCCGATTATTTTGTAAATGGTTGAGACACCACCTCTCTCACCGGCAAATCTGTATTCGAACAAGGGTGTTAAAAAAAACTGTCAATGGATTCAAATTTCACAAGTGAACATAGAAGCAAACTTTAAAATTTAGATTAAAGAATTAATGTATAAGTGGATAGATAAAGGAGTGAATTTATGTGAAATGAACAAAATAGACAAGGACAAATATTCCTGGTTTTCATGGCCTATTATGAAAGAGATTAACTAGTGAAAGTGTTTCATTGGGATTATCATTAGAAGATTTAATAGGAGACCTAAAAAGTTGTTGTCCATAAATTAAGTTCTTGAAGACAGGTTTTATGGAAGAGATTGTCGACTAGTGAAAGTGTCTCATAGATATTATTAGAAGACCTAATAGGAGACCTGAAAAGGTGTTGTCAATAAATTTGGTCCTTTTGCAACTTTTTAGCTCCCCAACTCTTACCTTGTAACGTATTAGTTGTAAAACCATGTTCAAACCCACAATTGGTAGTCATAACTATGGACCGACCCCTGCGAACCCTGGCCATTTTTACTGACCCCGGCCCAGACTCTGACACCGACTAAAAATCAGGGAAAACCGGGGTTTGCTTGCCGGGGTTAAAAATGGCAAATTTTACTTATTATTGGTGGATTAAATAAAACAAAATTAAGATTTTTTTTCTTGTTTTCTCAAAATATTCTTTTTCTTTTCTGTTTCTTTTGACCGCTCCTTTTCTGCTAGTGAATGTTCATCTTTGTGTTTTTATTTTAGATTCCCCCATAAAGATTTGGTTGAAAATTTTTTACTTGGGGCACCAGGAGGTTCTCTTCTAATTTCCTGACTGCAGATGTTACATTTAGCTATTTCGAACCTATCCTGAAACATTGTAAAGTACTCCCATACTGCTGAAGCTGATCTTTTAGCCATAGTGACTGAAAGTATAAACAAAATAATAATTTTGAAATAATGTAGCTAAATGATACAAGTTTGATACACATTAATAAAATAACAATGACATTTATGTATAAATACAGGTTATATTGATATTTTATATCTTACATTTTTTCAAACTATACCTTAGGGTCTTACCTAGGTAAACCTGTTGAATCACTATTATGAATCAGAAAAAAAAAATTACAAAAATTTTTGTACTATTTTTAAAATTTTATTATACAAAATCTGTAATTTTCTGAAATTTCTTCGGAGAAAATGCATATAATCGTTAATTTAAGTGAATGTTGGCTATTCTACTCCTTCCTTAAAATTAAATAAACCTCAATTAAATTTATATCTAATTTTTTTAACCTAAAATTTCAGGGCTTTGACCTCTTTTTACAAATTTTAGGCTAACCCCGGTCGGTCCCTAATCATAACAGTATCGAACTCTCCTTTCCCTCCTCCAACGTAAAGTAATAGGAGACTTGGAAAGGTGCTGTCCATAAATTAGGTCCTATGGCAACTTTTTAGCTCCTTAACTCTAGCTTGTAACGTTTTTGTAAAACCAAGTTCAAACCCGCAATTGATAATCATAACTGTATCGGATTCTCCTTTCCCTCCTCCAGCGTTACTTTATTTATAGACGGTTCCAAAGATACAGATTTAGACATCTATAATTCTTATTTGTGTAAGTGAATGAGCATAGCACACAAGACGCGGGAAAGTTTGGTTAAGATTCAGATACGACGTACATTAGATACTATTTTGTTTGAAACTTCGCCCGTAACAAATTTTGTTGAGGATCAAAATATTTTTTTTTTAAATTTTAGGTTATATATATATATATATATATATATATATATATATATATATATATATATATATATATATATATATATATATATATATATATATATTATATATATATATATATTAGGGAAAAAATATTTAAATATATATATATATATATATATATATATATATATATATATATATATATATATATATATATATATATATATATATATATATATATATATATATATATATATATATATATATATATATATATATATATATATATATATATATATATATATATATATATATATATATATATATATATATATATATATATATATATATATATATATATATATATATATATATATATATATATATATATATATATATATATATATATATATATATATATATATATATATATATATATATATATATATATATATATATATATATATATATATATATATATATATATATATATTATTGTTAATGTTTTTTGGAAATGAATTCTTTAAAATACATAAATAAATAAATAAATAAATAAATAAATAAATAAATAAATCTGAATAAGTATACTTTAGTATTACCGTATTAAAATATAGTAATAAAAACTCTTATGAAGGTTTTAAGGAGAGCATAGGAAATGAAATTGTGGGGAAAGCAGGAGGGGGGGGGATTTGAAGGGGAATCGTGGGGGTGGGGGGTGTAATTGAGGTAAGTATTTGGGGGTTGGGAGGGCGGTGGATTAGACTTCAAATTCTTATGTATAAACATCAAAGAAAAGTATTTTTTTTTTTTCTTTTTTTTTTTTTAGCAAAAATACTTTTTAGAGTTTTCAAAGAGTTTTGTTGTTTAAGTGTAATTATATATATTATATATAATATATATATATATATATATATATATATATATATATATATATATATATATATATATATATATATATATATATATATATATATATATATATAATCTCCAGAAAAGCTTGTACAAACCACAAACCAAGGAATGGGTCTTTCCAGACCCACGCAAGCTGACATTATCCCATAAACATATGTCTGGTAATGTAATGGATGATTGAAAGTTATTTTGGGGTTGGGTTACAGTAGTACTTCTTCCCAGAATCGTATGGATAAAGTCAACCAATTCGAAACCAAAGTTTATGTTAATCATTGGAATTGTACGTGGCAGTTTTATTATATCCCTCTAGGAAAATATTTTTTAAAAGATGTTGGTATTATTTCTTTGGTATTACTGTATGTTTAGATGTATTCATATCATTATTGATTTTACTGTGATATTATTATATGCGTTATCATTTTCATTTCACATATCTGTGTTAATAATTCTAATTGTATAGTGGACATAGTAGTGTCCTTCTTTTCTTTAGAGTAAGCCAACGTTTGATGAACAGCATCCCGGTTGCTGCTTTTCTTTGCAGAATGTGCGGAGTATGTTCCTTTACTATTTGCGTGCTTTGACAGTGAATTTTGTATAATCATTTGGTTCAACCATGGTGGGATTTTCCTGTCGTAAGTAGAGCATATATAATTTACATGTACTGTTGTGATGATGGTAGTAGGCTAAGGGCTGCGCAGATATATAAGAAACCGTTCTCTAACAGACTTAAACCGAACTATCAAACATTTACTTCAGTATTCCGATAATCTGTGGAGACAGGATTCAGGACACTGCGAACAGTCGACAGTGGTTGACCTAAAGCGTATCGCACTGCCGACCTCTTAGAACGCACACTACAGTACGTTGCCGAAAACACAGTATAAATCAATCCTAAAACATCCGTATATAGGATCACTTACATCCCAACGTAACAGAAATATTCTACTGTACTTGAAGCTACATTCCCCCAGAGCCAGTTTATTCTTATAAATTTTAACTCTTTCTCAATTCAGACACAAGGAATATCACCCAATGTTTCTCAGATCCTCATTAATTTATTTATTTATGTGTGCCAGCTGTAATGCGGCGTATGTAGGAAAAACTGGTCTACAATTAAAAGTGATTGTATGTATTTGATTTCCTGTAAATCAAATACATGGGGGATACCTCACGGGAACCTGCATCGGTATCATCTTCAACATGGGCAAAGTTTGGCAGTTTGGCGATTATCTACCACGGGTCATGTTTTACCTCTGATTCCTTTGTCAGGATGCCACTCCAACGTTTGAATCCCTCGTATTTTTTAAAAATGAGAAAATGTTCGGACTCTATGATATTACGAATTCGCATAACCAGCGTCTGTGGGTAGAGGCAAACCCAATGGGTTCGGTAGAGACTAGATACCAGCAGCAGTTCAGAGTAATCCACATGTGAGCTGGTATAGCTGGCGACTGTCATCAATACACTTCCCAAC
>SEYY01016375.1:30000-40000 GCA_009176605.1 Armadillidium nasatum
TCTACTCAAATTTGGCTCAGGGACAATGATACCTATTTACTGACTCATAACGATTGTTCGTCTGGCAGCCCCAGATCTTAATCCTTCGGATTACAAATTATGGGCAATATTAGAGCGCCTTGTCTACTCAAAACTGCACCCAAATATTGATTCTTCGAAGTAAGCTTTAACGAGTGCGGTAAACAACTTTTTAAAGAGACGAGTTGCACTGAAGGACTAGTCCCAACGGACTTAAGGTTTCTGCTAAGACAAAAGGTGATCATTTTGAATAACTATTGTAGATTTTGCATTAATATAATTTGGTTGTAGATTCTATCGTGTAGATATGAAATGGAACTGCTTATTTGTTTTAATTTGAGGCATAATTATTTGTGTGAAACAGTATTTTTGGGAGTACCTGGTATTGAAAGATCACGATATGAATTTAAACCTTTATAAAAACAACACGAAGAACTTGTATTTGAAGGTAGTCAAACTGAGACTCTTCACAGATGAGGCTTGAATTATTTCAAAGAAATTAAAAGTCTCCATAATAATAAAAAACAAATGAGAGATTGAGAAAAAGGTCATCCTGGATTCGTTCTCTTAAAGGTTGTCTGAAGGTTGAATGAACAATTTATTCTGTATTAGACGTACGAGCAACTCTACGAAATGAAAATTGAGGCGACAACGAACCATCTATCCTACTAATAAATAAATTCGATGAAGAAAATTTATGTGTGATAACATTCAAATAGTTAAGAGAGTTTGCATATAAAGAGATACCTCCAATAAACACTCTAGTTGAAAACTTTAATGTTGTACTATGGCTCTTAGTCGCGGTTTTGCATAAAATATATTTTATATAACAAAATATAAATTAATTCCTATCTGATATTTACAGAAGGACGAAAATTCAAAGCTTTTTTTTATTATTTTAACTTTGTAGTATAGACAACTCTAAATCTCTCTCTCACTAAAAAAGGAAGAATGGCAGCTTGCACTCTCACCAATGCGTGAAGCATAGTTACTTCTACAACCCTAAAATAATTTGAACTTTTTTATTAAAATTAAATCATATAATCTTAAGCTCCCTCTGTAGGCTTGCGGTTCAGTTATCACTGAACTACTACGACTATGGTTCAGTTAACTCAAAGACTCATTAGACTTACCCCTCACAACGAAGGGATAGCATAACATTTCTCCTCAAACAGTTTTCAAAACGTTTTATATTTTATTAATGGTTATATTGTTCTTTAGCATTCCCATTTATTTTAATTTCTTACAATTTACAATCTTCTGTACTGTTGGCCTGTCTGTCAAAGTAAAACACTTTCTCATTCATATGTCCCCTCATCGAGTCCCCTTTTTTCAAAAGCAAACTGACAATGAGCTTTTAAAAATATATCTAAGGCCAAATTATTATAATCAGAACAAAAGGAGTATTAACAGCTGAGGTCTTAAAATCTCCCCTCAAGTTTCCCCTTAAAAATTTCCCCTCTAGGATTAATATACTTATCTTTATCTGCCTCTTTCCTAACGACGTTTCGGTGTTTCGCCAACTCCGCATCTTTATTAGTCTTCCTCCCACAAAGCGACACAAGGACAAAAGAAAAAAGCGCGCACGCACACACATATATATATAATATATATATTATATATATATATATATATATATATATATATATATATATATATATATATATATATATATATATATATATATATATATATATATATATATATATATATATAATATATAATTAAAAAAAATAAAAAAAAAAAAAAAAAAAAAAAAAAAAAAAAAATTTTATTTTTTTTTAATTTTTTTTTTTTAAATTTACCCGTTCGAACATTAAATACAAGAATTGATCAGTTTAAAATTATTTTACAAATTTTTATTATTATTATTATTATTATTATTATTATTATTATTATTATTATTAATTATTAATATAATTAATAAAAATAATTAAGAATGGTTTGCGTTCTGTTGTTTTCTTCAAACGATTTTCAAACTCTGTGACTTATTCTGTTGAAACCAGGGTTGGCATAATAAAAATCAAATAATATAAATCAGCTGATTTTTTTAGGTGATTTAAAAAAAATGAATTTAAAAAAAAAATAACGTCACTGTCTTCATATTTTTAAGTTCAAAATAATATAAGAGAGAGAAATAGAAAATAAATTAAAAAATGAATGTAAATTTAGGTAATTTATTAGGCTGGGGGAAAAAATTAATGAACATCCCTACGATATTTTTTGTTTTAAATTATTGAAACCTGCAACACTCTTTTACTTTTAATTCTAATTTAGATATTTAATGTAAAAGGCGGGAGTTATATAAAATTTCCATATATTTTTTTAAAATTTAATTATTATTTTTATTTTTTTATTTATTTATTTTTTTGCAAGATGTACGAGTAACACCATGACCGTGACGCAACAGCCCTTATTAATCACAAATTTCATTTAATTAATGAAAAAAAAATAATAATAATACAAGCTGTCTAGTATCTATAAATATAAACTTATTCAATAAAATTTTTTTTGTAGTTAACTTGTTCCATAATAAATAATAAATAATTAATAAATTAATTAATAAATAAATAAATTAATAAATTAATTAATAAATTAATTAATTAATAAATAATTAATAATAAATGGTGAATAAAAAATCAGGATCCAAAGAGAATAAAAAGCTTTAGTGTTGAAATGTGTCATGTCAGCATTTAGCAATCAACTACAAAATCAATTGTTTTCAAGTTGATTTTTTTTTATTTTAATAATTAATTTAATCTGACCGATTCAGTTACATTAATATTCTATTCAAAGCTCTAACTGTCTCTATTTAATTATTTTTTAATCATAGAAATTAATGTTTTATTTTTATTCAAAATTTAAGTGCTGAGAGACAGTCCAACGGTAAAATAAATATTTTGTTTTATTTTAATATTTATCTTAATAATATAATAATAAAAATTAAATAACAGTGCAGAACCATAAAATATTTTTAAAAATAATATAATACAGTTTAAAATTTAAATACAGTAAATTTGTTCTATAGTCGCATTTTTATATTAAAAAAATTTAAAATGGCTTGTACTTTTTTTTTTTTTTTTTTTTTTAAAGTACAATTTAAATAACTTAATTAAGCTAATTCACTAATTATATTTACTTATTAATTATTAACTAGGCAAACAAGCTTACTAATAAAGAGATTTGTAACTAGAAGAATCAATAAAATTTAAAAAATTAAAAAAAAAAAATCTTAACTTTTTTAGTTTGATTCATATATAAAAAAATAAAAAAATCCCCAACCCTGGCTCAAACACAGAAACTGAATATAAATATAGAAAACATTTAACAATATATATTCATATATTATTAATATAGGCTATATTAAGATACATTTATATAAAAACAACGTTTCGGCCTTTATTTGTCTGGGTCATTTTCAAATCGTATACGTAAGAGACACCGTAATAAAGTGCACAACAACAAAGTTAAAAAAAGACAACACTAAACATTCATTTTCTTTATATACCAAGTTTCATCTTTCTATTGTGAAAATTAAAAATTTTATTCCAAAAACAAATAATCGACAAAATGTCCCAATGAAAATGTCGGCTCTCCCTTAAATAAAATGCAAATATTAAAACAAATAAAGTCAAAATTATTGACTCTTTGTTTTCGATTTTATAGAATGGAGGGTTGCGTACAATTGAGACTATACAACACGTGCAACTGAATAAACTGGTGAATTTTTAATAAAAAAAGAAAACAAAAAGTATATATATATATATATATATATATATATATATATATATATATATATATATATATATATATATATATATATATATATATATATATATATATATATATATATATATATATATATATATATATATATATATATATATATATATATATATATATATATATATATATATATTATATATATATAATATTATTTAATTAAATTTTATTATAATATAATAATAATATATATATAAAAAATTAAATTAAAATAGCTGAAAAATCGGTAAAAATAGCCGTTTTGTACAGTTTTTACACTTCACGGTGAAGCTCATAAAGTAACATTGAGTTAGTTCTATTAAACTGAAAATAGAAAACAGTCAGTGTTCAAATTCGAGGAACAAATACGATATTTTATAGAAAAATTTTGAAGTTTTTGATATTTTTAACAAACGAAGTTTATTTTGTTTTTATTAAGGCTGTCTAATGAATTCGAACATATTTCGTTTTTGTAATATCGGAAACAAAATAAAATTAGGGTACAAACAACTACATAAATACCATATATATATATATATATATATATATATATATATATATATATATATATATATATATATATATATATATATATATATATATATATATATATATATATATATATAGGTATCAATATATATATATATTAAACTACTACTCCTACACCTTTTTAGATTGACACAGTAAATTATAATATAAACCGACGTCAATTCGGCTACATAAGTAACATCTTAAGGATAAATTGTCTATACTTTGTAAAAATTCCTTCTGGTCCGCATCCTTCAATCCCGACCATATTACCAATTTGTCAAATTATAATCTTAATGTTTGGGAGTGTGAATTACTTGAAATGGGCCTTGGGGGTTTTCCTGGGACCCTCTTACAACAGTAAAATTAATATACTGTCTTCCTTTAGTGAATATAAGACCATCGTCCCATACATTTCTAAAAAATTACAGTATAATTATTCTCAATTTCCCCACCGTCTGAAGCATGCCATTTTAATTTTTAAAAAAACAAAAACTAAGTTATAATAATACGACGAAAGGATAATGGAGCTGGGGTTGTTGTTATGAACTGCAGAGACTATATTTTCAAAGCAGAACGCGTACTTGATGACACTGACATCTATGAAAAACTAATTAATGATAATCCTCTTAACTCCCAAACCTATTACTTTAAAAATCACATGAAAAGGTCACTTCCCTCCAATATATACAAACAGGTGACTGTCCCTAACCCCTCCCTTCCATACTTTTACGGTATAAATAAATTACACAAAGTCAACATCTCCTTACGTCTGATTATTGCATGTAGTGATGATAACTTTTCCAGGTTCAATAAATGGCTGCCAAAAATTATTTTTCCTTTACTTGAAACCATATCCACCTCTCATATAAAAAAATACTGTTCATTTTAAAGAAAAAAATCGGGAAAGACATTCCTTCAAATCATATTCTAGCCAGCTTGATTATCAATGTCCTTATTCATGATTTTTTAATAGATTTCGAAATACCCGTCCTCATTAATAACTTTATAAAATTAATTGAAATAAGTATGAAACGAAAAAGTATTTACATTTAACAAGAAATATTAGTGACATATTTTTGAGACAGGAATGGGAACAGCCTGATTCTGGTTATCGCCAATCTATATATGGGGTTCTTTGAGAGGAAAATGGTGCGATATTCCTCTATATCATGATATATTTTAAGATTACCCCAAAACGTCTACAGGGAAAATAGTCGACAGGTCAAAAGGCTGACATTTTGATAACGAAATTTTGTCACGTCCAAAACGTAGACAACTTGTTATTTTTTATAACTCGTCCAAATCGTCGACACAAATCAATATCGATTAATCAATAAATATACATTATCACCACTCACGGGTAGGGGTACGGAGGGGCGCCCCTCGTAGACAAATGTTCGTGTGCCATGTATTTACTAAAATATATTATAAATTAAAATAATATATTTATAATTATTATAATAATAAACTAAAAAAATAGGCTTACATATTGATTGTATCGATATACAAAAATGCAATGCTGATCAAACAGTCGACACAATTTTTTTTAACGTATGGCCAAATTCTAGACAGTTCAAACTGAAAAGAAAAGTGATCGACAGATTTTTTTCAAAAGTGTCGGCCTTTTGACCTATCGACGTTTTGGGTATAGTTTCATAGAGTTTCCTGGTATCGTTATGTTGATGATATTTTAGTTATCATTCCTAAACATTTTCTTGTACAACAGTTTTTAAACCAAATGAATAATCTTGTTCAATCCATTAAATTTACTCATAAGTTTCAGGAAAACAATGAAATTACTTTCCTAGATCTGCTCATAATACAAAGAGACACTGCCTTGTCATTCACGATTTTTAGGATGCATACTTTCCGAAACCAATTGCTGCATTCCTTTCCCGAACATCCTGACTATATAAAACGGAACATCATTTTCAACACTTCCTCCTGATCCCAAAATCTTATAGACCCGTTTACATGGATGATGAAATCACATTCGTTTAACAACAATACTATAAAGCTCGCACACGTTTCTGCGGTATTAATATTTAGCAACCTCTTAATCTTCCTACAAACATTATAGTCATACCTTACGCCAACTCTCTATCTAAACTGCGTTTTACCTTAAAACACATATTTAACATTCATCTTATATTTACTTTTCCTGATGCATTGTCCCTTACATTGATTTCCAACAACACGACAACCACAGGAAAAGTAGAAGGAATATATAGAATTCCTTATAAAATATGTTTTATGTCATGCATTGGTGAAACCTTAAAAGCCCTACTAATACGTATCTCCCAGCAGAAAGCAGACGTAAGGAGATACAACAACAGTAATGCAATATTTTTTTACATATCAAGTAACAGCATTCAATTGATTGGGATAATACCTCCTTTGTTTTCCTCTCCAACCTGAAGAATACTAACCGTCTCATCGAATCCTTTATAAATTTTTTACAAAACTCTAATTCTTCTCTTGGATTCTTTGACATGGATGACATTACTTACAATTTTTTGAAATCCATTATTGGGAAAACGCCGAAATATTTATTCAACTTTTTTGAATGAGTTCAATCTGGAGGGTTTTGACACTCACTTGAATTTGTTTATTATTTATATATATATATATATATATATATATATATATATATATATATATATATATATATATATATATATATATATATATATATATATATATATATATATATATATATATATATATATATATATATATATATATGTGTGTGTGTGTGTGTGTGTGTGTGTGTGTGTGTGTGTGTGGTATGCGTATGTTTGTGTTGGTGGGCTTATGAGGGGTGTTTATGTCTCTGTTACCCAATTCCTCAATATTTTTGTGTGTCTGTTGCGTGTGAAGTCCCCGACCCCTTTCTCCCATTTCAAGTTGGTCGTGATTTCTTGGAAGGTTCTTATTTCTCATCATTCGCATTTGAATGAAGAAACATATAGCTTCGAAACGTTAAGCGTTGTTTTAATCCTTCTACTTAATTTATATATATATATATAATATATATATATATATATATATATATATATATATATATATATATATATATATATATATATATTATATATATATATATATATATATATATATATATATTATATATAAAGTCATTCATAACATAAAAAAAACTGGTATGGATTGTTCTCATTTAGGTTTTCTACAATAGCGAAAATATTTCCAATATATCGAAATAAGAATGTTGCGCATTACGTACAGAATGACCATATATATATATATATATATATTATATATATATATATATATATATATATATATATATATATATATATATATATATATATATATATATATATATATATATATATATATATATATATTATATATATATATATATATATATATATGTGTGTGTGTGTGAAAATTTCGAGTCTTCTATTGGGGATTCGAACCTTGACCTCTAAGCTGGAAGGAAAGAAAGATACCTCTGTACCACGACAGTACAAAAGGAAATCGCATTTAGAAAGCTCATGATCTCCCGCCATGATGACTAACTCAAAGGACTCCCCGACGGCTCTCAGATACACAGCAACAAGTCAGTTATTATCTCCATTCAGCCACTGACAATATACGTAAATAATAAAACCACATAAACCGTGGAGCGAAATTTGACAATTTCAAGACTGCAATTGGTGTTTCGAATCCTGATATCTAAGCCGGTAAGACAATGACAGTACAGAGGGAAATCTCATTGAAAAAGCTATGATAACTAACTCAACGGACCTCCCCTTCCCCCCCCCACACGGTTTCGCTCAACGGTTTATGCAGTTTTATTACTTACGTACATTTTCTGTGGTTGAAGGGGATAGTAACTGACCTGTTACCTATTATCCGAGTTCAGTCAGGAGGGTCCTTTGAGTTAGACATCATGGCAGGTGTTCATGAGCTTTCTCAATGCAATTTTCTTTTGTACTGTCGTTTTAGAGGTTTTACTGTCTTACCAGATTAGAGGTCCGAGTTCGAATCTCCAACAGCCGACTTGAATTGTTAAAATTTCACTTCCACAATTTGTAGTTATATATATATATATATATATATATATATATATATATATATATATATATATATATATATATATATATATATATATATATATATATATATATATATATATATATATATATATATATATATATATATATAATTTATTTTATTTTTTTTTAATTTTTTTTTTTTTTTTTTAATTTTTCATTATTTTTTTAAGATTTTTTTTTTTTTTTTTTTTTTTTTTTTTGCAACACGTGACAATTTACAGACAATTTTAATTTTTAGTTTGCAAATTTTTGTTGCAATAAACTTATATTATATATATATATATATATAATATATATATATATATATATATATATATATATATATATATATATATATATATATATATATATATATGAAAGCCGTTAGGCCTATTTGCTAGTCATTAGGCCTACGTTTATCCTTTAACTCACAGTTATGTTAAGTCGAACTAGTTTGTTAGGAAAAAAACGAAGGGAAAAGAAATGAACCATATATGAGATTTGTAAAATATACTCTGGCCACATTGGCTACATTTCAGGATTTTTCGCTACTTTTTTCGATTTTTAAAACTCGATAACTTATTTCCCTTTCGTTTTTCTGCTTTTTAAATATTTTTTTTTCGCTATTTTGGGGTCATGTTCTACAAAAAAGGTAAAGTTCGTTATAATCGGCTGGGGCAGATATAATTAATAAGATCCTCTCTCTCTCTATAATATATATATATATATATATATATATATATATATATATATATATATATATATATATATATATATATATATATATATATATATATATATATTCCCATCTTCCTATGACTTACACATCTTGAAACGTCGTGTATCAGGTCACGTCGGCCTTTTAATTTGACCAGGTTTCCGTCTTTCCCCCTAAATTCTGGTGGAAATTTTAGTAGGCCACTGGCCTTTGCCCATCCAGGGGGATATATATATATATATATATATAATATATATATATATATATATATATATATTATATATATATATATATATATATATATATATATATATAGAGAGAAGAGAGAGAAGAGAGAGAGAGAGAGAGAGAGAGAGACAAATTTAAGGTCTGCTAACTCTCTCGCAGACCGAATACATTAAACATCAATGTTTAAAGTTTGCTATAGGGGAATCGAACCCGGGCCCTATAGCACAAAAGCATAGCGTTTTACCACTACGCTGCTGGCGGTTCAAAAGAGAAATCCAAAGAGGAGGCTTATGAATTCACAAGAGCAACCTCCAAGGATTTCTCCCGACCGCGCTTGAGTGAGTGGCAAATGACCCGGGCTCGGCTCCCTCTTTCCTCTCGCAAACTTGCATTGTACCTATATACAAAGGAAAAGGTGATAAGATGGTGTGTAAAAATTATAGGGGTATTAGTCTGCTGAGCGTGATTGGAAAGATTTATGCGAAGGTGTTAGTGAGGAGAATGAAAGAATTGACAAGTGAGGGAATGGGTGAGGAACAAGGGGGTCTTAGGGAGGGTAGGAGGTGTGTGGACCAGGTATTCACACTGAGATTGATTACAGAGAAATTGCTTGAAAAAAATAAAATGGGGTATGTATGTTTTCTGGATTTAGAAAAAGCATATGATAGAGTATGCAGGAGAA